>JAGFZM010000169.1:271583-410486 GCA_017657215.1 Limnothrissa miodon | reverse complement strand
ATATCTGGGAAAGGGAGAAAAAGAGAGAAATGGAGAGAGAAAGAGAGAGAGAGAGAGAAAGGCAGAGGGAATGGAAAAGGGTAGAAAGGGTAGACAGAGAAGGAGGAAAAAAGTATGTGAACTCACAGGAACATGGGGGCAATATTTGAAAGGGCTCCAGCACGCCCCGTGCCCACACAAACAGATCTCAATCTGCTACATGCTAGCCATAGAAAACTTAATGAAACAGATGCATGAAACAGAGACCCATGAGTTTGGCCAACGTCAGCCCAGATCTGGCCCAGATGCCAGTTGTAACTGAGCGCTGACCCCTGTGAGTTCCTCCTGGAGATGCCTAGGCAGAAAAACAGGCCTTGATGGAATAGTTGAGAACTGTGTTGGTGGCAGGGGTGGCGTAGGGTGGAATTGGTGGAGGGTGAAAAAGAGACAGCAGGAAATGAGCAGTGGCTTGGGAGATGGTCCGCCATCTCATAATTGCCACATCTCTCCTGTGCATCTATTCAAGGTGAGGACGTACAAGAGATGGAGGTAGAAAAACCATGTCCTGTTAAATAGTCTTACGAGTCTTATGTAGCCGTAAGACATGAGTCTTACACCTTCATGTCAGAAATGCCTGGGTAAACAGTTAAGATAGTGACAGTGTGTGCGTGTGTGTG
The DNA here is from genome assembly GCA_017657215.1 of Limnothrissa miodon. NCBI lineage: Eukaryota > Metazoa > Chordata > Actinopteri > Clupeiformes > Clupeidae > Limnothrissa > Limnothrissa miodon. The sequence continues at coordinate 409,830 of JAGFZM010000169.1, read as the reverse complement.
CTTGTGTGTGTTCCTGGCGCATATGTAAGTTTTTCTCTGTACGTTTGTGCACAACCAGGTATTGTATAGAAAAATAACTTGTGGCATTCAGCATTTTGTCCTCTGATGGCAAATGCAGTGGAAAGCTGTTTTTTTCCCATTTGATGTTGCCCTCTGTATATCATTGGATGACACTCGCCATCACACCAGAGCGCATTCCTTCTGTCTCCGTAGTGCTTGGCAGTAAAACCTGGTCGGCAGGGAGGAAAGCAGACTTGCAGTGACACATGGAACAAACCCCTGCGGATGGGTCCTGTGGCGTGTGCTGATCACAGTAGCAGGAGCTTCGGCACAGCCCAGCCGACCCCTCAACCAGCGGCGGAGCGCTACAGAGGACCTGCAAGGCCCTCAGAGAGTCCCACGGGGTCAAGGGTCATGCTTAAGGGTGCCGAGAAGCTCCAGGAGGTGGATCTGGGTGTGTAATTGTGTGCGTGGGGGGGGGGGGGGGGGTTAGTGAGTGTGTGTGTGTGTGTAGGGAAGCAATCTGTGCATGTGTATGTGTGTGTTTGAAACCAGTGAAAGCAATGTGTGTGATAATGGTTAATGCGTTTGTGTGTGTGTGTGTATGTGTTCCAACAGTATGGCTGAATATGTGTGTGCCTAAGTGTGTGTGTGTGTGTGTGTGTGCGCACAAGAGCTGGGTGGTGTGTTGTCCCTGACCTGGTCACTGGGTAACTGTTGGCCTTCACCCCCACCCTGCTCTCTTTAACAGGCCATGAAGGGCCTCTTCAGGTTGCCACCCAGGAGTCAACGCTAAAGGCAGTGAGGGCCCGCCTGGAATACCCTTAACCACCACCCCCTTCACCCTCTACCACACATACACACATACACACACACACACACACACACACACACACACATGCAGGCTGACTTGTAGGTACATTTATAAGCCACACCATACCCTATATACACAGACTATGATACATACACAAGTCATTAACACTACCCTACCTGTCACATAGACATGTATTGTGTTTACAGACACTTTGCACACACACACACACACACACACACGCACACAGTCTAATCTTCTTCTGCCACACAGTGCACAATCTCAGCTCATCAGGGTCTAAAACACTTACACCGGCCACCTCAGCCCAATTAGGCTCACACACACACATACACACACACACACACACACACACATCACACATCCACCTGACACTGTGTGCTTGTGCTTCACTGCAAATGCATGGGGTTCGTCACCTTCTGTGCCATTGTACATTGTTTCTATATAGATATAGTTGAGTCTGAAACCGATATGGTAGAGTTAAGACAAAATAGAATTAAGATTTTTCAGAGTAAAAAAAGCAAGGGAGTCTATGTGGCCAGTCAAAAAGATTTTGTGCATATTGAGCACAGTACATGATAATTGGTTAAAAACATTGTTTCGCCAAATCATTTATGAAATAGATTTAATCTGCAGGAAAACCAACAGTGATTCTAAAGCTTCATACATTATTCTCTTCTCAGAATGTATGCAGTGAGGGTTTCCTCAAATAGTTTGCAAATGGCTTGGAAAACATCCATCCCATAGAGGGCAAGAGAACCTCCCAACAATGGCAACACACTAGATGCTTAAACCATATTGTGTTACGTGTTCATATGGCATATGTATTACTAACATGTGTTCAATTAAAAAAAAAATAGAAAAAGGGAGAACGGGAAAAGAAAGAAACGAAAAGAAAAGAAAACCCACACACACATACACATCGGAGCGAGCCCAGTGGGGAACGTGAAACAAGCCCTGGCCATAAGTGTGGGAATAAGTCACAGTGTGTACATCCAGGCCCCTTTTCTCCTAAGTGCATGCCAGGGAAAGCAGGTCTCCTCCATATGGACAACTGGTTTAGGGGGTCCTTAACAAGCTCAGTACCTGTGAAAGAGTGGCTCGTCGTGCCCTCGCAGAACCGGTGTGAGAACAATGAAAGAGTGGAGACTTGTTAATAAGGTGCTTGAGTAAGCCCATAACTTTCTTTTGCGTACCTAGACAAAAAGTGAAGCCTATATTTTCTTTTTTTTTCCCTGTTGTTTCTTTATTGCTATCCCACATGTCAACTGTGGAGTAAAGCAGTCAAACATGAGCTGAAATGATTTTTGTGTTTCCTGTTGTCCAAATGCTGTTACATTTAGAAAAAAAAAGTATTTTACCGGCAATTACTGCAGTGTATTCCATCCAAGGTGGATTACTGGTCAGAACCCAACCTGCACCTTCACTCCAACTGTACCATTGGCCTGATATCAATCAAAACTACATTATCTCTGTGCCCTGACAAGGTTTGTTGCTGTGTTTGTGTGTGTTTGTATTCAAACTCAACATGGGATCTGTAACAAAAGCACCGGCTGCCAGAAGAACCTAAACAAAAATATATGAGACTCACCACATGAAACCCAAACAGCAACGGAACCATTCCCTAATGATCCTTCAGGACTATTCAGCCACAAGGCATTCCTCACATTCTGCATTGATCTGTTTCTCCACTGTCAGGCTCCTCACCATTAGTTTGTTTGTTTATCCATTTCCTTCCCTCCCTCCAATTAACATCTCACCCGCTCTCAGGGCACTACTCTGTGTGTGTGTGTGTGTGTGTGTGTGTGTGTGTGTGTGTGTGTGTGACTAGGTGTGTGTGTGTGTGTTTGGCTCTGACGCCTGTCCGTCACTCACAACACCAGTGAAAAGGAGACTTTTAAGCAAAAGCCAGAACAATGCCGGGCCCCCCGGCCGCTCCAGTGCAGTGTGGTATTGGTACTCAAATGAGTTCGGTCTCCCTGGGGAGGGACGGCTTTTCTTGTGTGTGTGCACCCCCCACCCCACCTTCCCAACTCCACCGCCCCACCCCACCACAACCCTGCACTTCTCCACCCTGAGAGGCGGGTGATGCATCAGACGCCGAGTGGCTTGTCGGAAAGAAGCCGCCAGCCGAGCGGTTTCCGTGGCGAGCCTCAGTCGGGCTGGTGAACCGTCGCTGTGGCGTCGTTAGTGACACAGGAGGGGGGGGATCCCCATGGCGGATTGACAGGGATGGGATGGGCCAAGCTTAATGTGTGGAGGAATGACGTTCTACCCCAGCACCCCCCCCCCCCCAATCCTCTACCACCAAAAGCACCACCTCCCCTCTCCTACCCGCCCCTTTTCTCCTCCGCCTTCCCACCCCTCCTCTCTCTCTGCCTGGGTCCCTCTGGAAGATCCATCAGGCCCCACCAGCGAGCGGCAGGTAGTCCGCTCCCCACCGCCTGGCACAGGGCCTGCTCTGCCCTCCTCTTAACCCTCAGAGCAACAGCATCCATCACAGGCTCTGCAGGGGTCAAACCCTCTCCCACCCCCCAATCTCTCTCCCCTCCCCATCCCCCATCCCTGTCTCTCTCAGTCCCTCCAGCTCTCTTTTTTCTCTTTCTTCTTCTTATGTTTCTCTTTTATTTTTTCTGATCTCTACCTACCATCCCATGCTCTACCATGCAATCCTTTCTCTGTCTCCATTTGTTTAATTATATGATATTTCTCTTCCACTATTGCAATCTATCACTGTACATATCTCTTGTGGCCTTTATTCACATTTTTCCTTTCAGCATAGTTGTTGCCCCCCACTACGCCCTCACCCCCCACACACACACACACACACACACACACACACACACACACACACATACACACACACAATCTCCTCCTCACTCCCTACAGATAAGTTCACTTATGAGTCCCTGCTGACATGGAGCAAGTCATGGTTAAACACACAGCTTGACAGAGTTTGGTTTGCAAAGACACACACGCTGCTATGCAGGACAGAAAAAGTAAATAAATAGATCCACTTCCTTAAGCAACATTCTGATGTCACAAAGATACAGGACAGTGAAACATTTACACAACCCAGGGGAACCAAAATCAACGCTCTCTTGATTACTGTGCCAGTGGACCTACATCATACACTATACACTATACTGACTATAATGTAGCATGGATTTGAACGGTGACATTTTAAAATACCTTGTAAAAAGTCACCCTCAGAAAAAGGCTCAGCCAAGCAGTTCCCCTCTTATTTTGAGTTGTGTGTCTCCCATCGCCTGGCAACATAGGCATGACTATTTTTCGCTCTGTCAGAAATCGCAGACAGGCTAACACCTTGTCTTCATCAGACATGGTTGTCAACACGCCATGAAAGCTATGTGGGTATCAGCCATGTCGCCGGGTCAGGACAGCTCTTTCTAAGGTTTGCTGGCTACACGGACCCCCAAGCCACTCTCTTTGCCCCAGTCACTCACGCCCCCCTTGACCAGTGACACCTTCAAGGGTAGATGCTACACAAGTCAGTTAAGGATTAGACAGCACAGGTGGCAGTAACATATAGTAATACAATATAATACATATAGTAAATGTGCTTTCTGAACATCCTAACAATCCTTTGCTGGTTGGTTTGGGTCTGATGTATTCTGCATAACCCATAACAAAAGAAAGAAGAGAAACTGTAGAACTGCTATAGTTTAAAGATATGTTCCACTGTATAGATACAAATATGTGTGTGTGTCCTGCATGCAGGTACACAGAGACACACACACACACACACATGAATGTGCGAAGGTGAATGAGGAGAGTCATACCTTCTATTTAAACACCCAGATCTTTTTTTTTTTAATGCAAAATGCATCCAACACCTCCATCCTGGCTCAGGTGTCCATGTATGTCCTTGTGTCCTCCAGGCTGAAAGAGACCTCTCCATTCCCCCATGCAGTGAGTCACACAGGCCCAGGTTAGTCAGGAGCGGAGAGATGGTAATGTCCAGGCCAGCCCTGCCCGAGGCTATGCAGAAGTGCTCAGCCATGCACTGGCACTGTTGACTTTTCAATGGGCCATTAAAACACATCCTCCTCAATACAAAACATAACACACAGATCAAAAAAGAGAGAGAAGAGATGGAGAGAGAGAGAAGGAAAAAGCAATGGAGAAAGAAAAAGAGAGGGAGATCCCCCTCCACAGCTTCTTTTAAAATACAGGAGATGGGAGAGGAATGTGGGTGAGGTAAGGGAGATGCATGTGTGGGCTCTCTCCCTGTGCTGTGTTTGCTTTTGGGAGACGCTGTCAGACCTGAGCCCCCTTCGTTCCTCTGGAGAACCTGGGAGATGAAACGACTCGGCGTGTCTCCTGACCCCTCTCTACCTTCTCGGCTTGCTCACCCCACCCACGACGATGCTGTCCAGGTCTACTTCATCTACCCCCCTCCACACACACACACCAACATACCACCCCCCATCTTACACCCGACACTCACACCGTGACCACAGGGGTTAGGATCCAATGCGTATGTGCTTCTGATCCAACTCATACCACACATTCTCCCAAACCATTTGTCCATTCGGCCCATGTTGGTATGTTATTTGAGTGTGATCGACCAGCTGTATTGCAAAGGAGAAGCATATGGGTCTAGCCTGTCATACCACTGACAGTACACTCCATCATTTTTCCCGGTTTGGATCTGTTTTTTTGCTCACTGGTGTCAAGTTGATTGGTCTGAAGAAACACATCACTTTGAAGTGCTGACACATTTAAAATGTACTCTCTTGGGCAATTGATTAAACCTGTTTGGATCATCACTGAAGTTATTTTTAGGGTATAAGAGCTTAATCATAGGAAGGCACTCATAAGAGACGTTGAGGTTTCAAAAATTTGTGTTAATATTCTTTTTCATGTGCTGGACATCTCTTGGTTAGACCTTTGTGGCTCCCCCTTGTGGCAATTATTCGTTATTAGGTAATCATGACTGAAACTGTCTGTGATGGCACATGCAAGGGAAGTAGGATATATCTTTAATGAGCACACACAGACTTTATTTATTTGATTTTATAATATACAGAGTGCACAGTTTCTCCAAATATAGAATGGATGTCAGACCATCCAGAATCGGCTAATCAACATTCTTAATAGCCTATCCTCATTTTCAGGGAACCTATAAGTAGGCCTAAGTGATTTTGCTTGAATTGTTGAAAATCCAGTGATTGGTCTGCAATAAAGACGATTTAATAATATACTCCTCTCTACTTTCAAAAGCCACCATAGTTGGCAGGCCTAAGTTGTCAATAGCAATGTGGAATTGACTTAACTTGCGTAAACAGACATAATTTAGGTACATGCAAAATGTCTGTATGTGCTGTGACTATAACCTAATTAATGATGGGCCATCAATAATGACCGAAGTCTTGATTAACGTTTTTGAACGGTTTCATAGAGGGTGGGGTGGAGTAGCGTAAACGAGGACAAATCAAAGAGTTTGTGCAGAGGACTGATTAATTTGTATACGTTAACATAAAAAAAGTCCATTATGAGTTGAGGAGTTTCAATAAACAGCGCGTGCGCTGGTAATTAGACTGGACTGCTATGATTTAGGTTACCATGATGACCAGTTATTACTATTAACTAGTTTCTATATCTGCCAACCCCTAGTGAAACTAACTTTTTAACATTTAAACAGGCCATCTCAGTTTGATTACACATTTAAGACCAGTAGGCCACATGACTGTAAAGTTTGCACTAAACTGTTATTTCAGCACACTTAACAATTGTTTTTTTTTTTTCTTAACCTGTTAGTGAAGTGACAGTAAGCGTAAATTCTCATGAAAGAGTAAAACATAGACTAAGTCGAGAAACTACTATAAGATGTCATTCCTCCATGGTTTGAATGGAGGGGGTGTTGTTTTTAAAACGCTAATCGTCTGTAATCCTTTTAATATGTCTCACACTTCTCTGTGGCAATACACAAGTCTTCAGAAAAGCCTGTTTTGAGGATTGCGATTAAGAAAGTGTTCCACTTTCAGATGCGTATTTGAAAGTATAAAGCAATTTCCAAGTTTTGGTAAATAGTAATATTATAAACATAGGCATAACATGTTAGTTTTATAGGCTATAATTGGAATCCTACTGGAACCAAGACTTTGACATTTAACATTTTCCATTACAATAACTGTAAAGCAACAAGGAAATTAGTGCGCATATCGAACAAGGTGCGGTGTATTGCGCAGAAGTGTCATAGCACCATGGGCTCCTCCTGTCCTCACGCAAGTGTTTCTCCTTCTCTCAGGTAAGGGTATATTTTAAAACTAGGGGGAGGGGGGTTGTAGCTTTTGTTCTGCTGAAAAGGGGGCTTGTTCCTCCAGGATCGCCCTACCATCTTAACCAGGGGGTTGACACTGGCAATGAGTGTAGAGGAGGGGATAAGAGAACGCAGTCAGTCCAGCACCAGCGTTCGCTAAGGACACACTACCACACCACCATCACCGCAAAGGGATGCACCACTTCGCTTCCTCTGCCTGACTGTCAATCGGACTTCCATCCCAGGACTCCAACCACATTACTGAGTGGATAAGCTAGGAAAACAGCGTCAGAGAATCCACCTTGGAGCTATCTATGCCGGCTTGCAAACATCGATATTAATTTAAGCTTACCATTTATGTGGATGACAGTGGACTTTATTTGTCGTTGCTTGAGACGCGCCTTTCTTTGACTTCTACATCAGCACGAAAGCTCCTTTACCAAAGCTCGACATGCACATTGCTTTGTCAATAAGTGTACTTACACGTCAAAAATGATGAAGGAAGACTGACTGACTGACACTTGTTCAACAACAGTGTCCCAGCTCGTATTTGTGTTTTTCCCCGTGAGGACGTGGGTCCTGGTCATGTCTCAGACCTCGTTTTTGCCATGAAATACATTTGTTGCTCAAAGATATATCGATTGCGTCGGCTCAGGCTGTGAATTGGAATTCAAGAAGTCTTTCAATAAAGGATCTAAACAACAACTGCTGAGAAACTCTTTCGAGATCCTTAAATAAAATTAATACTCACCCCTGAACGTCAAAATTTAATCGGCTTGCACAACTCTTTTCATCAACATGCGACTTATTCCTTCGCGACTGAGTTATCTGTGAGTATATTTCCTGAAAACAATCAAATGTCTTACCTGTAGAGTAATTTCTGCTATCTCTGGCTAACATCTTGTGCTGTGTTGTTCTCTTTTCCAGGTTCCTCCACCTTTTTGCGTTCTGCTACTACGCTCAGGTATGAAACCTAACATATAAATTTGTTTACTAGACTGTGTAAAAATCCGGTGGCTTGTAATATTCGGCTTTTATGATAAATTATTAACTGACCAGACAGTGTATGCCACAAGTGCTATCGGCCTAATTATATTTTGTTATCAGGTAATAGATAATATCCTAGTTCAGGAGCAGTTGCAGAGTGTTCATATAGCCTACAGGCTATAGACTTGTACAATGACTTTTAGTAGGCTATCTTGCTTAACATACACATTCATGAAATTACATACAGCTAATGACTGGAATTGTTAGGTCGAGGGTAGCCTAAAGAGAGTAAAGGTAAGCGCTTGCATTAAGGTTTAGCATAGTTCGCAAAGATGAAGTCAACCCACACGCGCCATATACAGATAACGCGCATATTATGTAGGCCTTATAACCGGGCCTTGTGTATCATAACGGCGATTGCGATTGCTCACTGTATTGCCTCAGCATACATTATGGGAGACAGGACTGGTGCAGTCCTTCTTTAATTTACCATGGGGGCTGGAACAAAATCTTAAACTTGCAATTATCTCGCGTATTTTGCGTGCGGTGACAAAATGGACAGGAGCAGGGCTGTATTTGTTGACAACTATGGTTTGACCCGCCCCAAAACACTTTTGAAGGCTTGTTTATTTAAAGTTTGAAATGTAACCAAGAGTGCGGTAAAACCAGAACAGTCGGATCAGTACTGTAGCCGATAGTAGAATCGTTGGGTTCGCTTTGCTTCTTTTGCCTGTTGTAGAAAGAATTTTTAGATTGTAGGATTTGTAATTGCACTTTTCTTGGTCTTACATAGCCCACAATACCGAAGACTAGACTGGTACACTAGGCCGTGCAGAGATTTACATAATGTCGCAATTATTTAAAAACACATGAATGGAAACAAGCTGTCGTATAATAATAAGTATAACTATAATATCCGGCAACCTAAAGAAATGTATGCAGACATATTGATTGTGTTATATTTAATTTCTGACAGGTAACCATTCAGTCCCCGCCTAATTTTACACAGCATGTGAGTGAACAAAGTAAAGTGACGGACCGGGTAAGCAGGAGACTCATTCGGACCTACCAGCTTTACAGCCGAACCAGCGGCAAACATGTCCAGGTATTGGCGAACAAGAAGATCAACGCCATGGCGGACGATGGTGATGCGAATGGTAAGATTCAATACTTTTAATATTAATAATGATAAATACAATTTATGGATTTTGCTTTAGATTAGCCTACATTTTAAACAAAATCAAATGAAAATAAATAAATATGGTTTAATTCAGTTCTAAGTGAAGAGTTATATTTGCATATTTATGTCTGGCCCTATATCGCCTAATTCAGAGCTTTATTTGGATATGTGCGCATTGAACTTTTGTGGCGTGTGCGATGGAAATAGTTTGGCAGTTGGTGTCAGCTGGTAAAGTTGAAAAGAAGCTGTGGAGTGCAAAAAATGTCAAATGGATTCTAGATTGTTCTGAAGGTGAATCTCAGGAGAGTCCCGTATGTCTGGAAGAACCATTAGAACTCATCTTACTTTAGCCGGCTGAACATTTCCTGAGGAACGTTCCCTCCCTTTTTGAACAGTTCTTGGATCTAAAAAAAAAAACGCCCCTGACCGTAGTGTAACATCACCTTCATTACATTTCATACATTTTTATGTAGCTTATAGGCTACAATGTATAACCAGTTTGAAGAAGTGCATTTTTACAATTTTACCCTTTTTTTTTACTGTTGTCATATTTATATTTGATATGAACATTTATTTATAATATATATTAAATATTTTGTATATGAAATAACTAACTTCTAACTTCTAATATTATCGGATGGATAAAATGACATTTAAAATTAATATTGGCCTAAATTAATGTGCATTTATGTACAATTGGTATGGGCATCTTTTGGTCTCAACAGCAGTGTGTATGGTTCACTTTGGCAGGCCTCTTCCTAGTTCTCATATGGCAGCTCACTATCTGCCTCCCTGTCCTGGGTATTTGCTGTGTAGAGGCATTTTAGTGTGGTTGATCCTGAACATATTTCCAGAATACCCCCCCCCACACACACACACACACAGTCTCTCTCCCTCTCTCTCTCTCTCTCACACACACACACACACCCTCCTACCCACTGCTACTACCCCCCATTGCACCTCCTCCCTTTGGCAGGGAGGCTTCAGTGACATCGGTGTCACCTGAGCATGCTGCAGTGACAGCGGGGCTGGAGAGTGTGTGGCCAGCGCCTGGGCGCTGATCTGGGCTTGTGGTTAGGTTCCTCACCAGCAGGCTCTCTGACCCCCTCCATTTGAACCGTAACTCTTTACGATCGCTACGCGCAGGGGAGAAGAATCAAAGAAAGCAGTGGCTTGTGTGAGCATTGCTGTCTTTGACTCCCAGCCAGGCAGAAGGAAAAGCCTTGCTGGTGGTTAAATGAAAATAGCACATCTTTTTTTTTTACAAAGGCCCCTCCATGTAAGGACATTTTAATGGGGAGTGTAGATGGCACCCTGGCTGGCAGCTCTCAAGTGAAAGCTTTAATACTTTATTATTTTGAGATATTCATCAGTGCAGAATTGTCTGTTTTGATATGTTTACTCTTTACTTTTATCCTCCAATTCTATTGGATACTGCTAAGTTTAGATTATGAATTCTTGCTTTGGTTGGTGGGTGACAAAGCGACAGAGGCCATACCATAAAATTATTTTGCTTGAAGCATTGTCGGATTTAGTGAAATCCCTGCTCCAAAAAAATCTTGCTTAGACAATTACACAAAGCATAGATGAATGTACTGTACTGTGTATGTGTTAAGTACACACAGATTTATAAGAGAAGTAATAGTCCTTCCAGGACATCTTCTTTCTTTCTCAAAGAATCAAGGTACACATGTTTTTACCATTTTGCCAGAATTTAAGCTTGCATAAATCCCCAGAAATAGTCCCAAAAGGTTTAGTGTATGTGCCCCTGCATTTGTGTGTGTGCTTGTGTGTGTGTATGCGTGTTTGCATGCATATGTTTCTGTAAGGGCTCATGCCTAGAGGAATCATTGGCTTATGGTGTAGGTGGGTCTCTAATGAGACAAATAGCGGCTGCAAAATTACAGCACACACCAAATATGCTGTCTTTGTCCAGCAGTTGACTGCATATCCTCTGGCTCAATTCTCCAGGTAGTTAATAAAATGACCTTTTTGTTTCCAACAGCTAAACTCATTGTGGAGACAGACACATTTGGAAGTCGAGTTCGCATCAAAGGAGCAGAGACAGGACTTTACATCTGCATGAATCGGCGGGGGAAGCTGATTGGCAAGGTAAAAGGAAAATGCCATATAGTTTTTTTGTTATCACTGAAATTCGGCGTTGGTTATTGCTTTGCACTTGAGAATCCACAGATTCCCAGTTCAGATATCTGTTGCAACAGCAGGGACTTTTTGTAGCAAAACTGGGCCAATGTGTATTTTATTTTTCAGTAGACATTGTGTGGCCAAAAGATCACTTAATCAAGACATGGCCTCAATAATATAGGAAACTGTCCTTTTGTCAGTGACTAAAGTGAAGGTGATGCAGGCCACGTATGTGTGATTGTGTGGTTTTCACAGCAGTATAAATACATAGGGGTAAAATGATCAGGGTGCTCTTTTGGCTATCCACAAATGAGGCTTGTGAGACTTGTCACAATTTGTACAGTGGCTTCTTTTTGCTCTGCTCCTTGTATGTGTCATGGAGTGTAAGGAATAGGATCTTTCCTCCTTTTTTAGCCGTCCGTTGTCGTTCCAAGGGTAGATTTGTGCCTCCTTCTCGCTGTGCGCGGTAATAAAGTGGGATCCGTGCTCTGCCCCCTCCTCCCAGCACCCTGCCAGGTGGACCATCTGCTTGGCATCCTGATCTTATGCTATCCGACATATTGGCTGCCCAACGACAGCCTGCATGGGAGAGAGAGAGAGGGAGGAAAAGAGAGAGAGAGAGAAGGAGGGAGGGAGAAAGGTTTTTTTTTGTTTGTGTTTGTTTTTTCCCCCCGTCGGTGGAGATGAGTGTAGTTTTTTTTCCCACCAGATCCCCTGGGTTTGAGTTTTATTTTTAAACAGGCTGTTTTGTTAAAAGGTTGAAGATAGGATTGGACTTTTGGGCTGGCTTGTTCAAACAGTGATGGGCTGCTGATTTGGCAGGTTGTGAGCAATGAGAGATGCTGGGTGTAGGAGGTGGAATTTCAGAGGTGGTAAGAACCATTAACAACCATTAGACTATTTGTTTGTGGGATGGAGGGGGAAAAAATTAATATTGAAAATCTGAATCAGATCCTTTTGGTCCTCTAAATGCGACCCTATCAGATGGGTAATAATTACAGGCTGAAGATTAGTTAGAACATCCCATCAGAAGCTATAAGTTTAAGTATAGGTACCACTTCATTGCAATTGTATAAATCTCTCTGAGGCGAGACTAGATATTGGCTTGTAGTGTGATTTATCTGTCTATGTGTAATCACTTGATCTTATGATGTATTGATATTCAAGTCATGCACCTCAAAAGAGCTGCTTGTGTATTCTACCATGAAAAGCGCACTGTCATAAATACATCCAGATTTTTTACGCATTGGCCATAAAGAATTAAAACTCAAGGCACCCACCAAAATATTTCCCCCTCCTATGCCAAGCCTTAAACTATTGACCCATGAGCGGCTAGTGGTGGAAGAAACGATTTATCTCAGAGGATGGATCCGCGTCTGTGTTTACTGAAGAGGGAAAGCCATTGGTTACTGCTGTCATTTCCTTCTGCCTTGATCTTCACGTATAATGACTTCAGCATATGCCATGTGCATGAGGGGGGAGTATGTGAGATTGTAAACTAGGGATGGCTCTGTGCTACTTCTTCTTGATAGATTCGACTTTTCCCATCAATAAATTGAAATACCCCCTCCCCCCCAATTCTGCCAATCACATTTTATTTCCATTCTATTGTCACAATTCAAAAATACTTTCTGACGAAGTGAAATATGGAACAAAATGTAATGTCATTGTCCTCTGTGGCTTGTGTGTTTGTAGAGAAATGGACAGGGGAAGGACTGCATCTTCACCGAGATTGTCCTGGAGAATAACTACACGGCCCTGCAGAACGGCAAGTATGACGGCTGGTACATGGCTTTCACGCGCAGGGGAAGGCCCAGGAAAGGGTCCAAGACCCGGCAGCACCAGCGTGAGGTCCACTTCATGAAACGTCTGCCCAAGGGACACCACGTCACGGAGCAGCGGCCGTTTGAGTTCATCAACTTCCCCTTTAACAAAAGGACTAAACGCACACGCTACTCAAGAGATCGCTGAGGAGCAAGGAAAGGGGGATGAAATGAGAGCTGCGAAAGAGAGAGGCGGAGATAGAGAGAGAGAGAGAGAGAGAGAGAGAGAGAGAGAGAGAGAGAGAAAGAGAGAGAGGGGAGGTGAGAAAAAGACTGAATGGACAGATGTTCACCTCCTCCTCATGATTCTCTTCTACTCATGGACTTCTAGAAACAGTTTTGTACTGAACATTAATATACCTAACAATTAGTTTTTATAATTTTCCAGAAAGCAAAAAAAAAGAAAAAAGTGGGATAAATCAAATCTATTTTTGTACTCCAGACTTTAAGTACTGACCGTGTAAAATGTTTTAGGAAATGGTGCATATTATTCATTGGATATGCCGTGGGTGCTGATGTTATAGTAGTATGGGGCTTTATCTTTTTCTTTGTTTTGTTTAGTTTTGTTTGGTTTTTGCGGACAGTTCAGAGTTTGTACTTTTCACAATGCTGCTTTTTGGGAGATTGGAAGAGCCTAAGAGAACGCACTGACAGTATGAGAGATGTGTCTATTCAAACTCTCTTATACATAAACTCATACATGTAAACACATACACGTAAACACACACACCCACTCACACAAACAAACTGACAAATGAACATGCATATACACATGCACAGAAGTGCATTGCATACACACAAAAAGCACATCTTTATTCATCCACATAACATGGGCTCCCCTTAACCTCCCTGTGATAAGACACCCTACTCATCTCTGAATAACCTCCCGGCTTCTGGAACTTTCTTGAGACGGACACAGTAAAAGCAGACAGAGCTTTAAAGACACATCAATATGGCAGCTAAAGGTGTATGATCACAGGTTTCCTGGGTTTAACTGTAAATTGGAGGTGTATAAATGTGTCATGAAATGTAGGAAACCCTTTGTTCTTTGTTGCATTATGTTTGTATGTTTTTTATACATATATAAATATATTTTTATTTGAGGATGTGTAAAATAATTTTAATGATGGAAATATTTATTTAAAAAGGTGTAATAAATTTACATTAGAATACTGAAATGCTGTGGTCCTTGGTCATTGGTATTCTGATCTTGACGTTCTACACACATTTGAGTTCTTTGATGTGTACCGTGCTACACTCAAACAAGTTGCTGTTTCAGGGGGAATGACATTTTTGAATGTCCTCAACTTGTTTTTTTTTTTTATTTTAGAAGTAAACACAATCTTAAACATAAAAGAGCAAAGATGTTGAATTTAGGGCTGGACAATTAATCACATTTGCAATAGAATCGCAATTTTGAAAAGCGCAATTCCTAAATTCGCAGAGGTGCGCAATTTTTTTTGTTTTGTAACTGCATAGACTTATTGCATAGACTTGCTTGTTAGCTACACTCTGCACTATGTTAAACAAGGACTGGGGTTCAACGCAACAAGATATTCTCTTGAATAAATATAAGTTGTTTAATAAGTAGTTCATTTTCTATTTTTAATTAGACATTGTGTACAAATATGCATTTTAATGGGAAATATTTGGTGCTTGTGGTTTCTATTGTGAAAAAGCGCAATCACAATTTAGATTTTTGCCAAAATCGCACAGCCCTAGATGAATTAAAACAACTACCCATATCTTGACAGTCTAAATCTAAAGCTGATATCGATTGCAACCCAGAACCTATATCCACTGATCTATGCTTTGTATCGCAGCCTCTTTTTTCACCCTGAAATATGATAATGTTCAACATTATAGTTGCTTATTTTAATTCCTAGGGTAAAAAATAAATAAAAATAATAAATAAGGATATCAGTGAGAGGGACATTAACCGAAACGGTTTAGCTCTGTTATGGCACTGGCCATGCAGAGTCTGTAGGATAAACCCTGTGGAAGGACAGCAGTGAGTGGGCCAGACAAGTTTGGCTAACTGTGTGGAGGGGCTACAGTTGCATCTCTGTGTGACTCTTTCAGTAGAGGACAGGTGTTTTGCTTTAATCCCAAAAGATTAACACTTATTTTGCTGTTAATCGCTGCAGACATGAGAATTGAATACATCTCTATAACAGAGAGAGATGTGGGCCAGGTCTGGACCAAAAGTAGACCTAGTCCAGGGGCTTAATCTGATCGGAAAGCCAAAGGTGCTCTAAATGGGGATTTATTTGCTCACAGGGTCATCAAGAGTGGGAAGCCAAGGAGTGTGTGTGCATTTGTCTTTGAGTGTGTGTGTGTGTCTGTGTATGTGTGTGTGTGTGTGTGTGTGTGTGTGTGTGTGTGTGTAAATGCGTGCTTCTGTTTGCATTAGTATTTAGAGAGGCTTTTGGAGAAAGACTATGTTTGACCTTTGTCTCTGAAGCACTAGGTTGGTCCTCATAAACAAACACATACTTACCTATCCCCTTACAACCTTTATCCACCAAGATTACAAGTAAAACACTGGAGGCCTGTGTTCTCAGCATCAAGTCTAAGTGCAAAGCAATATCTCACACATGACGACTCAAATTTACCATAATTGGTCCTAGTTCCTGGAAACCCAGCAATCTATTCTTTTACGCTCCCCTCTTTGTCTTTCTTCCTCTCTCTCTCTACCTCACACACACACACACTCTCTCTCTCTCTCTCTCTCTCTCTCTCTCTCTCTCTCTCTCTGTCAATGCAATCAGTGGTGTGTCAGGCTTTTTTTCTGCAGGTTTATTATACATGTATTTTAAATACCTTTGCACTTCTGTTATTTTTGCAGCAGTCTGCCATGTGGTCAACCCCATGTTGTGCTGGTAGCTGACCCCTGGAGTTTAGGGTCAGACTGTGGGAGAGGTAGGGGACCCAGCAGGGCTTTCTGGAGCAGGGGGGGGGGGGGGGGTGTTAGAGGGTGACACTATTCTTCAGTAATTTGTCCAACTCTGTCCAAAAGAATAAAGCCAGAATAGTTAAATCCAGTTCTGTCTCTTCCAGCCTGTGATGGATCATGGTACAGTGTAGACAATTAGGCTCACTATACACACTGTAGCATCCAGCGTATCAAAGAGAAAAAATGTGCATAGTGCGTATGTTACAAAAAAATTGTTTTTCTTTTGAGGTAGGCTAAATTTAAAAAGTTAATTAATTTGTTTTGCCTTTATATGTGCACCTACTGTATGTCTATTCATGCACCTCACTGTGAGTTTTGGCCTAGTTTGCCCATAAATATAAAGTTGTAAAGGAGAAGTGCGTAAAGTTGTGGGAAAAATCACACCTTCAGTGCAGCTTCCAATGTAAATGAGAAGCTGCTCCACAGAGCGAAAGGCACAAAATTGCTTTCATCCAATTTATTGACCTGCAACCGTTATCCTCATAGACAAACAGTGCTACCTTTCTAATTTGCTTTGGGAGCAATTTAGACTTGTGCAAGCCCCCCTGCCGAAGCCTTAGAGAAGTAGGGGGCAGAGGAGTGGATGACCCTGGTTCTTAACTGGGTAAGCCTCACACTCTGACAAACTAGAAGTGGTCATAAATTCACCCCTACAAAACATGAAACTAACACAGAGACCTGGGGGGAAAAGAATCTCCATAATTTTTGTGTGACTATTTTTTTATGCATTTTGGAATTTCATCAGTATTTCCTGGTGTCCTAAGAATGGATTGTACTTGTATGGGAGCAATATAAATATTGATTGTGAGACTTGAGGATTTATGAAAACAGTAAATACAGTGGATATCAACTACATCAGTCAAAATTTGGTCCAGTTTTAACTAGAGAATTTACATTTAGAAATTATTGTTCTTATTATTACAAATGATTGTTCTTATTTGTATAACATAATTAGTATTCCATCTTTATGTTTATTTATATCAAGCTTATATTTCTTTAAGCATTGTTGAAAGTGCTAGAGACTTACCTAATTGAAATGCTAAAACCCTCAATTAATTACTTCCTAATGAGATGCTAAAAGGATGCCTCCATATTCCTTTAGACAAGGCTCTGTGGCATAATTGAAATGCAAACAGGGGATCAGAGAGATGAATCTCGACAGTTTGATTGTTTATATATGGGACTCGCGGGAGACCTGTTGACTTTTCCAATTGGGGCTGTAATCCTTTGTTTGTCCATGCATTTCTAAGGCTGATTGTCAGAATGATCTGAACAATTACTGGGTAAATGTGTTTACCAGCCTAGAGGGATAGCCCTTGTGCACCATGGTCACCCATTTTTTTTTTAAAAAAAGGGAAAAGATCAAACGTGACCCCCCCTCCCCTTCATTTCCTTTTAGTCATGTCAATTCAACTGGAAAGCCAACCATAAATTATTTTTTAAAGAAATTCCAGCATTCAGGTCCCAAGCACCCAGAGTAGTGAACTTTTTGAAACAAAAATATTCATGTTTCTATTGTGTGCTGTGCACAGATGATCAAAGCTTCTTTTGTTCTTGAAGTTAAAGTAGAGGAAGAATGGAACCAAATACAAAATTAGGTTTCTAAGGTTTCATTGCGGGTATCAATTAGCTACATTTCACATTTTAGCAGAACATACATTGTGATGGATGGATGAATAGAATGTGCAAACATTTGTTATAGTTCTGAGTTATTTTAGAAATAATACTGTATACAACACTCTACCCAAAGTCTATTTAAAATCAACACAGCATCTGAATTATATTTTTATTGCTATAGAATAATGACACGTTAAAGAAAGCAGCTTATTTTGAGGCAATTTTCTTTTTTCCTCAAACGTGTGGTAATACCTGTGACTGCTACACTGAAGGTTGCCCAGGGCGGGCTCAGAGGAATACCCAGTGCAGTGAATGGCCTGGACAGAGGGAGGGGAGGTCAGACCACCACTTGGGCCCAAACAAAAGCAGCCACCAAGTAGTTGCATTTCTGACAATCACACACCATAACCTAGATCAAATGGGCCCATTGTGGCAGTAATATAAAAACATGTTATACAATGACAGCTCTGAATGCTTACATGAGATGGGGTCCACCGTCAATGACAAGGGGTTCACCATACAAAAAAAGAAGAAAGAAAAGGGGAAAGAAAAGAAAAAAAACTTCAAGGCATTTGAATCTGCCGTAGACTGAAGGGGTGGATGGGGAGAGTGATTGAAGGAGAGAGGGAATGAAGAAAAGGACAAAATTGCATTCCACAAGCAACTGAGCATGTCCTCGGAGAAATCTAGTCTAAAGAGGCCAAAAGACATGAGGGGGAAAAAAAACTCTTAATAAGAGGAACAATGACAAGCCTCAACTCAAAATGTTTAAATGGTGAAGGGTTGTTCACGCTGGCCTTGCCATGGAAACACATTTTTTGTTGACCCCATTACAATCAAGTCTTTTTTATGATTTTTGGCCAAAAAGAAATGAGGACACAAATCGGCTGGTATTTTCTTTTTTCTGCTATTCAAATAAACATTTCGAGCCATGTGTTGATGTACCCACTGAACATGTCTATATATGTAAACTTAGTCATTTGTTGGTGTTTTTACCTGCTTGTAATCCTCTCAGCAAAAATGTGGAAATACTCCCCAAGGGTCTGGTTTTCTGACTGAAACATTGTAGCCTAATGGAAAAAAAAGAAACTAGCTCACCACAGAGAGTTCTTAAGACAGGTTGAGACTGATGTGATAATGTATATATGTGATAATGCCACCTAAATGTATGCATTCAGGTGGCAATATGTATAATATATGTATCAAAGATTAAACTTTATATCAGTTATAGCCTACAATATAACTGTATACCACAAGCATATCAGATGGCTAATAATTTATTTTTCTGTTTACAAAGAGTAAGGATAGGCTAATGTCTCTCCTAATATTTCACCAACTCTAACTCCTATTCGCCGCTTTCATCTCAGCTAGACTGAAATCTGTCTATCTAAATGCACAATTAAACACTGACAACGTGCCTTCGCTGTCAGTTCCGTGGTTTTACGTATTGAGGCTACTATAGCTTACAACCAGAAGCGCTTGTACGGCTACTGAAATGTTACGTTACGCCAATCACGTGATGTTCAGTCGTAATGTAATGGCTTCCTACACTAACTCTGTCAACACGCTGTGAAAAAAGATGGAATACTCTATCTTTCTCTTTAACGTCGTTGATCTAATCCATAGCAAAGGCGTTGATGAACGTCTACGTCTAAAATACAGGGAAATATATAAACTACAATCGGAAAGGACCTGAAATGGGTTTATTTCAGATACCAGAGGATGTCCTTTACCTTATCCTGTCGTATTTGGATAGCAAGTCGTTGTGTCGTCTTTCTCAAGTTTGCAAGAAACTTTTTTATTTTATATGTCGTGATGCAGTATGGCGGAAGATAGCCAAAGACCTTATAAACACAGGAATAACACGGCAAGGAGAAGACCTGTAAGAAATGTTTTCTTTTTCACGTTTCTCAAGAGGCCCTGCTTACGCCTTTTACGTAGCGCAATAGTGAGCATTTCCCTTCAGTGTCTACGTCATTTTTCAGCGTAAAAAGCGCGTAGGGTGCAATTCTCTATGCGAAAGCCGAATGTAAACAAAGTAGAGATTGTCTGTTTACAAGAGTTTCTGCCCTATAAAATTCCAGCTAGGCTATATCTTGTAGGTTACCCCTAGTTATTTGTGTACGATTGTCTTTTGTAAAATAAACCTGCGCCTGTCTTGTGTTATTTTTGTCTAAATCATGTGATGCAACCACCTTTTAAGGGATTGCTGTAAATTAGCCTACGTATTATTTACCTTAGGCAACTATACATGACATATTCAGTGTACTGGTAAAGTAGCCTATGTAAATTTAACATGGTGAATTTTGAACGAGAACGCTTTTATCATAACCACAATACCGTTGTGCAGAGGCGGGTCTTTGTTGTGATCGTGATGTTCAAAAGGAAAGTGTAGTTTACTGTTAGGTATAGATTTTTACCTAGATAGTGGGCTAAAAACACAACTAAACAAACAAATAGTAGGCTAGTTCTAGCTTCAATGTGGTCCTAGTAATCTTACTTGCTGACATTAAACAACACTGCATTGAGACTTAAACCTCAACCTCAACATTTTCAAGTGATTTCTCTTTTTGATTGTCCTGACAATAATTTTGGGGCTGCAGTCTCCATAATTTTTGTATGTAGAACCTCTCTAATGTTACTCTTTGTAAACAGAAAGGGGCATTGCAAGCCATTTGATATGCTTGTGGTGTTTGTCACAGTAAAATCTTTGACCTATAGGAGGACTAATTAGTATGTTGCAGGCAGTGTTAATTGATTTCATGGCAGGACTGAGACCTGCACTAAACCACAGGTTCCTATCTCATGCCCACAGGTATGAAAAATCAGTTAAGAACGTTCATTCATTCGTTCTGTTTTCATCTTTGCTCCTGCCAATTTGTTGAAAAATCACCAGAGCCTCTCCTTGTCCCGGAAATTCTGTGCAATTGTGTGTAATGTTCATTCAAACATTAAGAGTAAAATAGTCATTATGTGGCACATAGCCTATAAAATAGACACTATTATGTTGTTGTTTCAGGTACCCATGTATTCTCTTGAAAGACAGAGTGAGGACATCAAAGAACTGGATACAAGGCAGCTGTCGAAAAGAAGTTCTCTTGAAGTGGAAGCCAAAGTAAGTTTCATTGTTTCTAATAGCACACAGTAATAACACAACTGAGTATTTTGTGTCCATCTCCATCTCCAATCATACATCTGATATGTCAAAAGTACATCTCCAATCATATTTTTAGCATGATTACACAAAAGCAGTGTTTTTGCATGTGCATTGTGTGTACAAAGAGGACACGCTACATGTTTTACATTACAGGTAAAATCAGAGCACAAATGTGATTCTTATATTTGTGCTGAGTTTTAATAGGTCTATGTGACCATTTAAAACTCCTTGTTCAAATGTACGTCTTTTACCTGGGTGTGTCATAGACTAAGTAATATATCATGTGTTTAGTCACCTTGTCACCTTAATCTCATAGAAACCAAATTGAGATGTCGTGAAACGAGAGATGTGTGAGGGCGTGATGATTTCCACTTGCTTGATTGTGTTTCCATACAGCTTGTTGCCATGGCTACAGCTGGACCGTGACGTCCTGTATCTTTCTCAAGCTGCAGACATAGGAGTGTACCATCTTACTCCAGATAGGGGGAGGTTCCAGCATAGCCGCTTCGCTGTCTTTTCAGGACACCAAGAAGACGTGTGCAGATTTGTCTTGACAGATTCACACCTCATCAGTGCTGGAGGGTAAATCTGGGCCCTTTATTCCCTTGCATCTTTGTGTTATTAAAGGCTTTGCATGATTGAGAAACAAAATAGCATAAATTGTCATATTCTCTATGTCACAAGAGTTTCCAAGTAGTATTGTCTAAGCGCGCTAGTATTGGATCCTCCAGCATGATGTGTTTTGGCCTATGCATTCCTCTGTTCACCATCAGTTTCCTGCACCTGTCAATACAATAGACCACAATCTCACTGAAATGTTCTCAGTCCCAATGTTGAAAGATAATTTTTCTAAACTAAGGGATGGCAAAATCATCATCCATCATAGAAGGGATGACTTCTCTATGGAGTTCTACGCCCACAGCCAAGAGGTGAATTGCATTGATTGCAAAGGAGGCCTGATCATCAGTGGTTCCAGAGACAGGACAGCACGGGTAGGAAGTTATGCACTTATACCCCACTACAACAATCTGTCTCCAGGACAGATTTCAAACATTTCTAGAAGGTGTTGTTCTTTTGATTTGGGTCACTAGTCTAGATCAGAGATTGTTACTGTATCTTCCAGTTCATGGCAGTGGCATCACTATATCTGCTATCCCTATCTATTTTTCCTCAACCTTATGCATTGCTGTCATAAATTCACTCCGATGGAATCCTTTAGCGTTTAGTACCTACACAACTATGAGCCAAACTGACAGCCTGTCCAGGAACAGTAAAGTTTATTCAGGTGTTGGAATGTTAAAAAGACATTTCAGAGTTGCGATGGGACCCATTGGAAGAGAACTGATTTTTTTCCTGAGACTCTGGAGATACAGTAGCATCACAATGGTGGTGCATCCTGTGCTTTTGCCAAGATGGAGACTTGGCAAGAGCTCGGTTTATGACGCACTATTTGAATATTCCTGTTGGGAGCCCATATTGGACAGTGGAGCAGGTGGGTGTTTGGCTGAATAGGCTAAATCTCCTGAAGTGTCATTTAAAATTTTCTTTTCCAAAGGAAGTATCACTAAGTTTAATTGTGTGATTCAAGATGAAGCAGAGACAGTTTACTTTAAATGCAAACTGTGAGTTTTCATTTCAGATTCCCTCCAGCATGGTACAATGGCCAAATTTCTGTTGCTTTTCCAGATCTGGACACTGACTGCAAATCGTCTTGGAGAATGTTTACACACCATTCCTACCTTTGATAGAGTCTGGTCTGTGGCCATAAGTCCCACTATTGGGTAAGTTTATAAAAAATACCCCCTGCTTCAGTCAATGTGGCGTGTGTTTTTTTTTTTAAGAACAGTCCTGTGTTCCAAAAATCATTGATACATATGACTAAGCATTCAGTTAGTCTTACTGAAGATCACCATATCACTCATCATTCATCACTTGCAAACATGCATACAGACATGCATAACAGTAATCATACATGCATACATGCATACATGCAACAAGCCTTGGCATCGTCTTAGAATTCTGGATCCTTATTGTTGGATACTATGTGGGCGATTTCTGACTTTGACCTTGACTTCATGACTCCTGCATTTGTGCAAATATGAGATTGTCCAAACAGTGAGTGTAAACTGTATCTTTGGACCACTGGGTAGAAGAAAGGAGGCACTTGGTGGGTGGGTGTTGCAGGGGTCGTTGTGGATGGTTGAGAGATGGAAGGGTGGTCTGGGGATGGAGGGGGCAATGGGGGGATGGGGTGGGGGCATTGTCATAGACAGGGAACTCCGGCGCAGGTGGCTCGACGACTCCTCGATTTATTGCCAAGAGGCGGCTTTGATGTCAGTCAGCCAACACCTCTGAAGAGCACAGGGAGGCTGGGAGGTTGGGTCGAGGGTGGCAGGACAGAAGGGGAGAGGTGGGGAGGGGGAGATGTGATCCACCCCCCTAAAATGCTTACCAAGCAGAATCTCAGGCCCCTTCATGGCACAGAAACATGGCCACTTATTCCTATATCCTCTGTTCTCTCTTTCTCTCTCATTTGACTTCAGCACACCTTTCAGTACACAGTGGAATTCATGTTTTACCTGCTCATCATGCTAAATAATTCACAGATTCAATGCTAATTCAACTCACAGTTTGATTTTGATTCCCAGAAAATCCCAATTAATTTCTGATATTATTAGGGATATACCCATTCTGCTGATATGAGAGAATGTATAATATTACACATTGAATAGAGTTGATCTCAAAGACCCCAAAAACATTTATCTTTTTATTCACACACTGATGGGAACACTGGTTTAATGTTGATGCTTGTATGTTATAGAAACTAGTGAATTTCTGAAGGACTAACTGTTACCAAGCTCTTCAGACCAAGTGCAACTACATCTATTGCTGTATAATCACTGAAAGTAAAAGAATGGCTAAATTGGCCTAAGCCACAAAAGTGACTCGTTACCAAACTTGGTGAAGCTCTGAAGCGTTTCAGCTGTAAATAAAATACCAGTGGCCATGTCATGAGTAACACGAGTGGACACAGATATTTTAGTAGAGATTTTTTATGGGCGACACAAGCGATTTTACAGATTTAGTAGCTTTTGGTGTGAATGCACAGTCATCTCCATGTTGTGTGTTCACCAGAGCATGATTGATAAACCAGAGGATTTCTTGTGTTACCAGTAGACTGACAGTTGAATTTTGTCTGCCAACACGGCTTCATAGGAGCTGTAATTAGTTGATAAATGAAAATACCAGCACCGCTGCAGTTGGTTAATGAAGTTATAAATGTGTTCATTAAGTTACAGGGATCTCATTCCATTCCATTCACAAAGGACCCAAAAGAGCAGAGTATTCTAAATGACAAGAATAATCATAAAGCAGTCTGTATTTCAATTAAAACTAAATAATGTAGACATCTTTCTATGAGGTAGAAAACCACCCACTGTTTGTTCCTGCAGTGGAAAGGTAAGATGATTCTTTGATCTATATTGTAGGTTACTCTATGACTTATTAAATTACCAGTGTTGGTTTTGTAGGGCTTGCATATGCAAAGTAGAATCTGGAATTTGCAAAAGATGATAAATTCATTCAAAATGTTTCAATATACAATACTGTATATTTATAGATACACACATTATAAATCATAACAAAATAAATTGTAAAGGTATGAATCATTTTTCTCAAAGTACAGTATTACCTTGTGTAGAGCTGTAGAATCCCCCCACACACATACTCAGAAAAAGTCAAGGCAAAAGCTCTGTCAGGATTAAACAGCAAAGCAAGGTCACCTTCCCTTGCCTGTGGCCTTTGATTGCTGAGCCGTGTGTCCTCCCACTCACACTTACTGACACACAGACACATGAGTCCGTAACGTTAGCAGCTTTCATCCACCTGCCCCTCCACGCTCACGCCAGCTGATCCTATATCTCGTTTGGCCGCCATCGAAAGTGAAGAGAAGAGAAGAGGTGGGAAGAAGGAAATTAGAAAATGACAATAACTGGGGAAAATAGGAAAAATGAGAAGGGTGTTACTGACTCACTGTTCACCCCACCCCACCCCTTCTTTACCCCTCAACCACCCACTGCACTTCTATCAACCAAAATGCAATGATGGTACCAGCACCACCACATCACCATTAGTGTTATGGAGGACAAGGGGCAGATGTGTGAGATCTGAGGCACTCTGGCAGACAGACAGACAGACAGAATCAAACGGTAGCTCGGGTGGTCACTGAAGCTGACCAGACAGACTCGCCCAGCTGAGCCTAGCACAGCCCAGTTGCTTAGCCGATTTATCAAGGCCCGCTACCCCTGTCTCCACAGGAGGGAAGTGCAGCTTCAGAATCACAGACGATTATCCACGTCATTAATTCTCCAATTTTAAGGCTGACATACCAGACTCTTCAACAGAGCTGGCCACCCTCAAATAATGGACCAGGTCACTTTTTAACATATTGATGAGTGGAGCAGGAAAAATCCTGAAATCAAAGTGGTTTACCAACCTGTAAACCATAGGTTCTTAAAGGAATCACTCTACTCTTTGTATGTCTTTTAACTATGTGTAATTGTGGTGTATACATAGTTTCGTTTGTTTCATTCTCAGTTTGTTTCCTAACTGCACTGAACCACCAAACCAACCTGGTTTGACAGGTTGTTGGGTGGGCCTCACTTTGACTTTGATCTCCACACTTTGATCTAGACGCTAGACGCTGGTCTCTGATTGCAAGAATGACTTTTGATGAGCCCCTTTCACACGTTTACAAAAAAACACAGATATCTACCGGATATCAGACGGAGGGGCTGCACGTGTGAATGTGAAACTCTGATATTTGACACCCGGACATGATGCTGCCTGCCCTCCTAGTACCATTCCCAGACATCTAACGGGTGCTTCATGCGCTTAGGTGCGAATGCAGGGCGTTGACGTACAGGTCAAGTGAGGAGGCGTGTTGATGATGTAACTGAAATTTAGTTAGAAATTGCCATTCCACCATTTTGTCCTTTGGTGCCCTAGGCAGTTGGGTTAGCCCCTTGAGCCGTCAGAACTGCCCAAGGTTTCTTCCTCTACCATAACAAGTAAAAACAAAAAACGCTGCTAGGGAGTTTTTCCTTGCCCCTGTTGCTAATTGGGCATCTTGTGTTAAGCGCTTTGTGACATGCCTTTTGTAAAAATGCGCTATATAAATAAAATTGAATTAAATTGAATTGAATTGAATTGGTGTGTCAATAGAGGTGCAATCCAAACGAAAAAATAATTGATATGAAATTGAGGCTTCCATTGTTTTTTGTTAAAGTTAAAGTTGTGTCTAATGTCTGCCCAAAATAAGGTGTCGCTTAATCTGTCAACTTTCTATACTGCTTTTAGTACTGGACGGTAATGGGCATAATGTATTACCATCGTAGTTTAATTTAGTCAGTCAAGGCACTGTGAATTCTCATATTTTTTTCTGATCAACTCGTATGATGCTTTTTCCTATTTCTTTGATGCTTCAGATCCAATGTAAGACTTGTAGCAAGACAACAACGAAGAAAAGTACAAAAAGTTCAAAAGCAGTTTGCGGCAAATAAAACAGCATAGACATTTATTCTGTGTCATTTTCCGCCTTCTGCAAGTTCAGCTTTTGCCCCACCTACACGTCAACCACCCAATCAACCAGTTTCACCCGAGCTGAACTCAGGTTTCAGTGTCATACCTGAATCGTCCGTAGTGTGTAATATCCATGTGCTATTACAGGAATTGGGTAATTACTGGAATATATGTCTGAAAGATGCTATGGTAAAATCAGCCTAAGGCCCCTACACGGTTGAGGGCCAAAGGACGTGTTAAGGCCGAGATTCATGTTTCAAGGATGGATCTGGTGCTGTCATTAGAAATGAGAAATCTGAACTCGGGAATGGATGAGACAAGGTGGAGTGAGAGAAAGAGAAGCAGACGTGTCCAAGATATTGTGTGTGTGTGTGTGTGTGTTTTCGGTGATGGCACAAAGCATGTTTTAATTTGCAGAGCTGAGGCCAGGCGAAAGAGGAGCCCCTTGTGTTGCAAATGTAATTGTTCCAGCGTCACGCTTGGACTATCTAAAGGTCTGAGAGTCCGAGAGAGGAGACACAGCCGTGTGCATCACTGTCCCACGGAGAGAGAGAGAGAGACAGAGAAACAGGGTGAGGGAGGGAGGAGTTGGAAAATGGACAGAATGGGACAAGAGGAGAGGTGAAAATTCAGTGAAAGGATGCAAGAAGTTAAATATCATTGTTGATGAAGGGACTGGTTCTTTTGTCATTACCATCCCATCATCAAAGCTCTCTCATCCACTCTCTCTCTCTCTGTCTCTCTCTTACTCTCTTTCTTTCTCTCTCTCTCTCTCTTTATGCATCTTCTTTGTCTCTCTCTCCCCCTCTTTCTCTTTACTCTTTCCATCTGTTCGTCTGCCACCCTTCTGGCTCCCTGTATGCCCATGTGCCCTGTCTCTTATGTCCATATCTCTGTTTTTACACACACACACACACACACACACACACACACACACACTCCTGTCTTTTTTCTATCAAGTATCATCTCAAGGTCTATTAGGAGTATACTATGGACTGGAGATAAATGGCAAGGTTGTATCTCCCGCCTCGCGATCAGTATCTTTTTACAGCTGATTGGGCCCAGTCAGAGGCCACCAAGCCGTGGCCTTTCCCTGTGATTGCCTTGGCGAAATAGAATTTTTCTCTCGACACCACTGCGTAGTAAATTGTCTTTTTTTATTTTATTTTATTTTTTATATATCTTGTCGGTGGTTTGAAACATTCACAGCTGGGAACCTTGGTCTTGTGGCGTGAATCATGAAAGTTTCAGAGGAGTCTGTCGGGGACCTTTGGAGTCATGTTTGTCCATTTAGGCTGGCCGGTTGGGTTTCACTGAATAAAATGGAAGTATGTTTTTAAATTGCAATACTTCTGAGTTATGGCTTGTGGGTTTTTTGGGGGCATGGCATCCCTTTTGGTCTCCCCCACCTACATGTTATTGTATCTGCGATCATTCTTCCTGATCGAAAACAAATAAATCTCCATGTTATTATGGCTCCCATATTGCTTTATTTACAGCTAGGTCCCGTTCAAGTGGTCAGTAACTCCAGCCATAAGACAAATCAGAACCGAGAAAGAGACACATGAAGATGTCTGTCTTAATTCTTTATCTGTTAACTCCAAATCTCTGTCTCATCCCTCCTCCTCTTTCTATCCCTCTTGTCTGAACTCTATGTGTGTGTGTGTGTGTGTGTGTTTGAAGGTGGTAGGGGGTGCTTTTGTCTGCTATGTAGGCCTTCAGTCAGCCTGTTTTCCCTGATGTGGATTCATCTGCCCTCTGTCCAGAGCACAGCTCCTCACCGCCACTAATGGCCTCTCATTTGCATCCGTTTCATCCTGACCCCGGCTTCCTGCCCGATTAGGGTGGGCCCAGGGCACACACACACACACACACACACACACACACACACATATACACTTAAGCACTGGAGCAGCATCTTTCTACTACACCCAAGATTGCTCCAAGCTACAGCTTTCTACTATTTATTGCTCTAAGCTAAATACTGAAATTGAGTTTTTCAATCACAGAAATTAAATTTTAAGGAATAATTTCCATATTGTCGTATGGTTTCCAGTGACCAGTGATCATCTGCTTAGTTATTGTTTTTCAGTGAGGCCATGCTTGCTTGCCACTGTTGTATTTGGATTTCTTGGGATAAAAGCATTTGCAGATGACCAGATTTTAATGCAACTAAATATTTAAGGGAAATAGCTTAGTATTGGCATGGTAGTATGGCAATTAGTCTTCTTTGACTACTACTAAAGAAAAAAGTCAGAAACTTCAGAGTGCCCGTCTCAGTCCTGACATAGCACAGTAGCAGAGCAAGGCTGGGGGCTGATGTGTGTGTCTCTGTTTGTCCCCCCCCCACACACAAGATTGATGGGTGATGATTTTTCTTTCTGCAAACAAACTCTGAACCCTCATTTCAAAGAGGGTATCGAATGCCCCCCTCAACGACACTGTCTGGTCTGACTGCCTCCCGTGCAATTCTTACAAGTGCTAACTTCCAGGTCAGACTAACGTGCGATTGAGATTTTTTGCTGGGCTACTGGAAATCTAATACGTCTCGCAGACAGCCAACGGTGCCCGTATCTTCTCTCAAGATCACACATCACACAAGGTTGTCAAGTAGTTCACCCCCCCTCCTGACAAATATGTATTGGCTTCTTGTGTATGACAACAAAATAGGTCATGTACTAGTATACAATAATATAGATCCATATTTAATGATGTGCCTGTCAAGAGTGATAGCATCTCACTTGCGGGGAGGCAAGAGACACTGGCTACTAGACTGAAGCATTTTTCTTCAATGAAAAAGGGGGAGCAGTTGGGTTTGTTGAAAAGTTAGGGTTTATTCTGCATTGCACTCATCCTTAGATCCTTGACGTCCTCCACCTATTCCATCTTGTGTTCCGAACTACTCTGAGTTTATCAAAGAGGTGTCCAGGATAATTGTGTGTGTGTGTGTGTGTGTGTTTGTGTGTGTATGTGTGTGTGTATTAGGGTGCGAGATTAATAGTCAGCTCAGCTAAATTGTTTCCTGTAACGCCAGACTACTGCTGACAAGATGGGACTTGTTGAGTGTGTGTGTGTGTGTGTGTGTGTGTATGTGTGTGTGTGTGTGTGTGTGTGAGACTCTATCCTGGCCGGGGGAAACCCTAGCCATGAAAGTGTGCACCAGGTTGCACCCCAGCAAATCAATCGTCCTCTGCACACTACCGCCACCCACCCACACAGCCGCCCTGTCACCCCCCATGCCTTTGATGTCAGGTCTTCCCTTACCCTGATACAAGTCAATAAGCTCTCTCACTATTATAGGCTCCTGGAAGAGAAGTCTACATAGTTCGTTCATTACGCAGAAGCTAAATTAGAAGAAGTTAAATGTGATGATGAGCAATGATAATGAAACTCGATCTATACTTTAACTGGAACATGTCTGCAGCATAACTAAACTTCAGTGGTTGTGAACGTTTGTTGAAAAGTACTGGGAATCAAAAAATATTTTTAGTATTACTGTTCACCAGATACAACCCATTAGTTAACTAGTTATCCAATTATCTTTATGTAAAATATTCTGGGTGTGATTATCATTTATCATTACCACCTTTGCTACACCATACAATTTTAACACATCCCATAGGACTGCAGGACACTGTCTATGACAGACTGAAGGCATTCAGTAATGTGTGGTTTGTGCACATGGAAGCAGACTAGATGTAGTTTCAGCATGAAGTCAAAGAGGAGAGTCCAGTGTTGCTCTCTTTCACAAGACTGCCCCCTAGCCATGGCTCAACACCCGACTGGACTTGCAGGGGTGACCCCACTA
Organism: Limnothrissa miodon; assembly: GCA_017657215.1. NCBI lineage: Eukaryota > Metazoa > Chordata > Actinopteri > Clupeiformes > Clupeidae > Limnothrissa > Limnothrissa miodon. The sequence goes on along the minus strand of JAGFZM010000169.1, from coordinate 379,462 downwards.
TCACTGTGTTCAGCCATTTTTTAGTTTACAACTATACCTCAGACAAGTCTTTAAGAATATCATAGTTATCTCTATAGCACTTTTTTTTAAAGCAAAAAACAAAACAAAACAAAAAAAAACAATGTTGACCTTAACAGCATTGGCCGCTTGTATTGTATTAACCGTTAGCTCAACATAACTTACTGGAGAAGATAGAAGGAAAGAAATGTAGTCCTCCTCCATTTAACTCACTGAATGAAGATAATTGGCATAATATATTCATTAACCTTGGGAAATTATGGTATTTGTTTCCAAGTCTCTCTGCTTTGTGTACATTGTTTATAGGCTTGGTAAATCATATGTGTTGCTTAGTTAAAGCGCAATTATTGGTAAAGTGGAAAATTAATCGATTAAGAATTGTTCTGAATCACAAACAGTGAAAACATTGAGGACACTTGTTTAGCATTTAAAAGTTTTTATCATTTAATATTTATAATTTTATAATGAATGATTCCTAGAGCCTTTGGATATGAAGCAATCCTTAAAATGTCTCAGACCTGTCACAGTAACTACCAGAGTAAGTAGGCTATTTTCAGTATAGTAATTCCTCCCCATCCTTAACCCACCACAAGTCTTAACGCTCAATTTCAATACAATTTTGCTATAAATGTTTATTTTCAGTTTTTATATCTTGGTGAACCATGAAGTCATGGAATATGACGACGTTGAAGTTGGAAATGGATATGGATTGAAATATCATGCTGTGGTTATTCTCAATCATTTTTATCAGGAGACTAACATAAATACCAAAAAGAATAATGCCATTATTTTTATTTCACTTTATTTTCACCAATAATTGTGGATACTGCTGTATGTTGACCTCTTCGCTTTAACTTGTTACATACATTTTTCTGTCACTTTTTTCACCTGCTTACCTTGACTACAGTCTTGTGGGCATCAAAAGTCGCAGAAGTGTAGTTGAATTGCCCGAAACAGCCACTGGCAGGGCGAGAGACAAGAACAAGGGTCGCCCAATGGCTGCCTGCCTAACCACCCGCCCGCCTGCCTGCTTGCCCCAGCATCAAAGGGCTTGGATGCACAAAGCCACAGTGGTAGTTTTGAGGCCGCCACTGACCAGTTCAGAATGGAGGCGGTGGGCAGTTAGCAGGGAGTCTGTTGGGGGTTTGGGGGTGGTGGTGGGGGGTTGGGGTGTTGGCGGAGGGGTGGCAGGGGTCCGAGAGTACGCACAGAGAAACAGCCCCAAAGAGAGGTGAGAAAGGGTCATTTTGTTTTCTGACAGGGGGTCCGTGTTTTTTGTCCCGAACTCGTCAAGCACAACCGCCGAGATGTTGCTGGGGCTGTGTCTTTTGAGACGCTCAATAGGAAAATAGCTGTTGGATGAACCTACCCTCCCCGACCCACAGCCCTCTGCGAACCACCACTTTCACTCCCAGTGGCTCTAGCATGACCCTTGACCCGGGGTATCAAAGTACAGCAAGACGCCGCTCCCTTGATGCCCCCTCCCCATACATACTCACACACACACAAACACACACGCACACATACACACCACCACCCGCCACGATCCCACCCCACATCCCTGCCTTCATCATTCCACTCAAGTCAGGAGGGAAAAAAAATGAGAGAGATGAAGAGAAAGAAAAGATCTCACGTCGTTCACTCAGCCCCTCTCTCTCTCCAGCTCTCCCTCCCTCCTCCTCTCTCTCTGTCTCTTTCTTGTTGTCTCTCACTCCACTTCTCAAGCTGAGTTGTGTCTCAGGAGTCAAGAATTCAATTTGTCCATGTGTGTGTTTTTATAGGAAAGAATGAAGAGAAAGACTAAAAGATTGAGCGAAGAAACGAGGGGAAAAAAAGAAAGATAGATAGAAAGAAAGAAAGAAAAAAGAAAGAAGCTGTTGACAATAAAGCGATAAGGCACAGGGGTGTGCATTCCCACACGTTAACTACAGGGCAGCGTGCGACTGAAAGGCCAGCAAGTGGGAGCCTCTGACTGGGACGACAGGTGGTGTCTCGTCTGATTGTAGCCAATCTCCCCCGTCTCCACAGGCCCACTGCAAGCACACCATTACAGCACGGCCCCATGCAGGTGTTGCCCCATCCAACGCGCTCCCCATGGAAAACTTTTGTTACTCCCTGGAAGAGAAAAAAAAGTCACGAATCACCTAAGACCCCTGTGAGGCCAAGGGTGAATGCTAGGAATTTGGTCATGCAGACTCCAGTTGGCACTCTCATAGATAGTACGCAAACATTTGTATTTATTACAGATTGCGAGACAAAAATGCAAATGCAAGGGAATTGAACACAGGAATTATACAACAAATGCACTAGGAACACAAAATCATGATTATCAATATTAAATATATATTAGCAATAATAATTTGGATTTCAATATTAAATATGTGTGATCAATAATAAATTGGATTTTTGTAAATAGAAAATATGCATTGTGCATTGACACTTACAGTCATAGAGGGCAACAAAGAATCACATTTTCCTCAGTGTAACGTAGAGTTGCATCTACATTCCATTGTGCCCTTTCATTGATGTTTGTGTAGTTGTGAAGGTATGTTTTATTTGCATGCATGTTTCTGCCAATAAGGTCTCAGACGCATTGCAATAACATGGAGCTAGCAAATATAACTTGCCCACTAATGAGTGTTTGTCCTCTAATGTGTAGGCAAAAGCATATCTGACCCTGACCATGACCCTGACCCTCTCTAACATCACAGCAAACAAAAAAGAAATAAAGCACTGAGAACATAGATGGTATGGTGAACTCCACATTTCTGTTATTGGTTTACAAAAAGCCTATGCTGTGAAGTTTAAATAATAGAGAGATGTTTTTCATGATGCGAGATGGTTGGATGGTTTGGGTTGGATGGTTTGGTTTGGTTGGTTTATGAAGAGTATTAGCCTGCAAACGTATTCAATGATATCATATTAATATCTTGTTAATGTGCGGTGAGTGTGCCCTGAGAGAAATCCTACTTGTGATGAGTATTTACGGTCTAGTCTATTATCCTGAGCAGCTTGTGCAGCATACCTCCACCAGCAACTCAAAAGAGACTCCAGCCGCAGTCTTCATCAGTCTGTCCAATTTGTCAGAGCCACCAGCTTTGTTGCTGCTGTCCTGACAGTTTGCTGCAATGGAATGTTTTCAGAGCCTGAAAATGACATTGGAAAGCCGTTTCCAGACCGAACGCCCAGTTGTTGTGTGATTGTAGACACGTTTTTATTTTGAAAAAGATATAGTCAGCCCCTCCACCCTAAATACATTTCAGTAGTTACATTTCAGTACGATACAGGAGCCATACTTTGAGCTCTACAGTGTATAAATTTACATAGATTTATTTTAGAATACAATCACTCTCTGACAGATGTCCGCTTTAGTTTAGGACAGAAACTTATCAATAAGAGGTAGTCTTCCATTCAACTTTTACATGATCATTTTGTTAATCCTTTAAGCTGTAAACCCCTGTGTGTGAGTGTGAGACAAGTAACTCAACAATTTGCAACCTGCAACTGACCATGTGTTGGCCACAAGGAATGTGCCATTATATAGCTACTGTTAAATGCATTATTCTTCTTGAATAAAAGTATCATTAGCTAATCATAAGCATCAACTAATCCATCTTCAAAACACAATATCATGTTCCAAACCTCATTGCATTTACAAGGCACACATGATCACCTTGTAAGGAAATGCTTAGAACTGTACTCGTTAACTGTTTTGTCCTTTGCTTAGTTGGGCCTGGCAGTGGAATACTCCATGTTTGCCATATATATCACATTCATTAGCCAAAATCTTAAAATTGTGTTCTTTAAAAAAAAATTTCTCCCAGTAGCCTCCAACTTTTTTTTTTTTGTCTAAATCGTCACAAGGGCTGTTCCACTCGGATAAGCAAAAGGCTTGGGGCAGAATGTGGTTGTGACCCCAGACACAGAGGACGCGAAAAGGAGACCCAAAAGGTCCCCTGAATCTGGGTGTGAGCCACAGGGGGGGTTCCCACAGAGCTCTGGGTAGACAGAGGGTCAGAGAGTGGGAGATGGGGAGACTGACCCTTTCTACCCTTACCACTATTGTCCCCCCACCCCCCCTTTAGGGCAGTATAAATACATCATAACCCCTCTTTTCAATTCAAACATATTTAGAGAGCTAGATGAAAGCACCTCTACAAACTAGATACATCCCCCCAGACAAAGACTGGGGTCAACCGAGACAAATTAACAACCCCGCCTGGACCGCCACGGACCCCGGCTGAAAGACTGGCAACTGGGCTCAGGGTTAAACTCCCCTTTGAAATCCATATTTAGCCCAGGGTGTGCCAGCCATGGCCCTGATTTGTCTTGGACTTATGCTGTGGATTTCTGTTTTTAATGGACTTGTTTTGTGAGTCTGGACATGCATTTTTGGCATGTTTTTCCTTTGGATTAGCAGGATTAATAGTGTGGAAATAAAATAATTTCTCCTCACTGCTGTTGTTGCAATTGAGGTCAGAAAACGCATAAAGCATTGGCATCAACTGTTGATTTACTGTAGCTCACTTTTTTTGTGGCTGTTTTAAAATGGAGGATTGATTTTGTCTGTTGTATTTTTTACGTGTGTTCATCTGCCAAAGAATAGTATTTAAATAAAGTTAATCACCCCATGGTTTAAGAGTTGGCGTTCAGTTTTGTAGTTAAGATGGTGTTTAGTTTCGATTGATCTGCCTTAACTGAAATGCCCAGTATGCCCATGTTATTTTTTATCACACCAAAGTAACATTTTACTTTGATTATTTTTTGTTTAAAATGATGTATTGGAGTACTAACAGAACAGAAATCAGAATTGGAAATTTTTTATCAAAAATGTAAAAAATGTATTCCCTAATAGGTAAAAAATGTGTGCTATTCTTATACGTGGTTGCATTTTAATTCAGAGGAGTGATCCAAATGATGTGTTTGTAGTTATGGTCTTGGGAAAAGAAAAAAAAGGAGGGGAGGGGGTCCAGGGGGTGAGCATGACCCGATATGTGCGGTCGGTTGTGTTGATTTTGCCCCAACAATGTTGTTACTGTTGGATGGGCTGTTCACAGCAGGGGCTGAATCAAAGTTTGTGTGACCCCAGCACTAATTTCATGCTACACAGTACCTCGAATAATGATGTCAGCTGATGAGGTTACCAAAATGGTTGTGTTGGCGGTGAACCCCCGACATGTTCTAATGATCTTGAGCCTGGCTGTGTTTTTTGGGGCAGAGGGCTTGGTGAGTTTGGTGCTGGGATGGGGGTTGTAATTTGTGCTGTTTGTGTGTGCGTGTGCGTGTGTGAGCTCAGAGCATAGGATCAGTGTGAAGGGTTGAGGAAAAGGGACTGGGGTGGATGAGGGTTTGGGGGTTGGTTGGGTTGTGAGGGTGGATAAACCCCCTACCCCAACATGAGGGTGAGATGGAGCCCATGACCTTTTGCAGCTATAATATCACTTAGACGCTCTCTCAGATCCATCACCTCACATCAGATGGCAGCTTGGGAGGGGCTGGGAAAAAAAATGTATTTCATTGTGGCGTTCTTATTTTTCCTTTCTTGGTCCCTCACTTAGCCATCACCCCCTTCGTCTCCGCGCCTCGCCCTGATCGGACTCAGCGAGGGATAGGTAATTGGAGTAATAGAGAGTAATAAGGGCTGGGAAGAGAGGGAGAGCGTGGCCTTGCCCCTATTGTATCTTGTGTCACAGCCGGGTCAGAGGTCGGCGAGCCGGTATATTCTGCGAAGGCGCTGTGCCTTCATTGGGGCAAATGAGTTTACCCAACAGTAATTAAAATACCGGCGCAGGCCCCGCAGGGCTGAATGAGCTTGATGGGCCACCACTAACCGAGTTGACAGCTGCCATGTCTGTCGCTGCCAATACGCTGCGGCCCTCAATGGGCGTACCAACCGAAGCCGCTGCACGCAGCCAGACGATGCTCTGTGCTCCTCTGTGTTTTCTGCCGTCATCTCTCTCTCTCTTTCTCTATCTCTCTCTCTCATCTTATCTCGCATATCATCTTTTTATTCTGCCCGTTTCATTCTAATATTTGTCTTTTTCCATCAATATTCCTCAATTTTTCTAGCTCTATTCTATGTCGGCCTTCTCCTTTCTTCTCTTCTTTTTTTCTTATCTTTTCTTTACATTTCTCTTCTCAAACAGTGGTCCGTTTGCTAAAAACGGCTCAGTTCAGAGAGTTCTCGTATATTTTTTGATTAGATTTCTGCTACTGCCTGTTATCAACCAAGCATCATTCCCACATCTTTCAGCTGCCCCATCTGATAAAGCACTTAGCTTTTACAGCTTTTACTGCTATTGCTACTGTGTGTGTGTGTGTGTGTGTGTATGTGTGTGTGTGTGTGTGTGTGTGTGTGTGTGGAGGCACAAGCTCATTCACAGAGCAAGGCTGTTAATTTGAGGCCACACTGGTATTCTATTGTGGGGCACATTTCTATGGCAGGAGGGGGGCTCTGCAGGACCTACTCTATGGCCTGCTCTCTGCTCTCTCCACTCTGTGCCGAGCTGAGAATGCCAGGGAGAGAGAGAGGGAGAGAATACCAGAGAGAGAGAGAGAAAGAGAATGCCAGCGATAGAGAGAGGACCTTTGTGAGGCATTCGTAACTTTTCTTAATGAACTGACTTGTGTGCCTGCTTGTCTGTGTGAGAGACTAAGAAAGATATATAGAAATAAATAGAAAAAAAGTAGGATGGAAAGAGAGAGTTGGTCTATGCATCATTCCTTGGAATTGCTTCTTCGGCATCATTAAGTACACACTGGTGCACACTCTTTTTCTTTCTGTCTGTCACTCTTTCTCTCTCTTTTTCTGTTTCTTACACAGACGCTCTGTATTGCCGTTTCCCTCAAACACAAACGTGCATGCACACACACACACACACACACACACACGCATACTCACACACACACAAAGTCTCAGAGACTCCATGCTGAAGCATTGTTGATGGCGCTGCTAAGCCCAGAGACACCCAGGGGAGTGTGGGAGGGCAAGGGAGCCAGGCAGGACAATGTGACAATACCTGTCTGCATTCCTGCTCTAGAAGACCAGCCTTTGTATCCTTCACCTACACACACACACACACACATACGCCGTCACTATGCGGGGGACAGCCAGACCACTGTCCCGGCATAGCAGTCCCAAGGCCCAGACTGTCCAGACAGAAAACCTCTCTCTATCTCTGGAGCATGGGAATTCAGCCTGAAGCACTCGCGCACACGTAGGGGCAGACAACAGGCACCAATATCAGAGGACATATTTGCTCTATGCTCACACATTTGCAGACTGATGTTCACAATTGTGAGTACACACACTTGCGCTCTCTCTCTCTCACACACACACACAGTCTCACACACTCCTCCCCCTCCTCCATTCTCTTCCTCTGTCCTCATCCATTGTGCCCATTACATACACCTTGGCGGCTAATTTCCACCTGTCACTCAAATCAAAGAGGAAGGAGACCTTAATGTTCTCTCTGTCTCTCTCTCTCTCTCTCTATCTCTCTCTCTCTCTCTATCCCTCTCTCTCTCTCTCTCTCTCTCTCGCATACACACTCATGTCTGATGGGATACAGGAATATGAGTGTGTTGATGTTGATAAGGGCATGAGATGCTTCTTTAAAACTCACTCCCCATCCACAAGCACAAACAAACACACATCCCATTTTCTTCCTTGTGTGTGTGTGTGTTTGTATGTGTATGTGTATCTGCATACCTAGGGTTAGGGTTAGGTGTGTATTCATACATTTTCCCTTTTTGCTATGTACATGAAGTATGTAAAGCAATGCTAATTATCATTTTTATAACCTTGTTTTTTTTTGTTCATGAGATGCCATTGTGTGGCTTTTTGGTGTGTATGCACTGACATGCACTTGTGTGGTCAGTGCTCCTCTGTTTGAGTGTTATTGTTGCCATTATGTCCTTCTCCTTTTCAGAGTGAACTGAAGATGCCCTTTAGAGAGGACCAGGGCAGCAGCTGCCTTTAAAATCAGGCTTGTGGGGATTCAGCGTTTAATGCCCCAAGGTGTTTTGCGTGTGTGTGTGTGTGTGTGTGTGTGTGTGTGTGTGTTCGCGCGCAGTAGGGATGGGTATGGCTGTGTAGTGTTGACCGCTCCTCTGTAAATCTCTCCCATAGCACCTTTGTGACGGGGACAGCCTGCTGTGAGGACTTTACCCCTCTGCGCATCTGGGACACTGAGAGGTAAAGACCCCCACAGAAACCCACCCTGCACCAACATACAATCAATAAACAAGAGCTTTTGTCCACGCTCGCCCCAAACCGCTTCAGGCTTTTTTGACCTAATTTGGCTTGGCTGTTAAGTCTTTATATGTAAAGGAATCATTGGTGATCCCAGATTAAACCATTAGTTGTTATTTAGCAGTATTTTAACTTTTTTTTACATTTTCAGAATATTTTTCAGTATTCACAATTAGCCCAAAATATGATCAAAATCATAGTTTCTGAACTGATAAATATGTAAAAAAAAATGTATTGAATGATCTGGACCCAGGCAAATGTCCTTTTAATGACATTAAGGCGACTCTTAGGCACTTAGGAGTCTGTTCCTACAAATGTTACCTCAGTTGTTGCTAATGATAACAGTACGATGACGGTTGAGCAATTACGCCGTGTTCCACTCCCTAAAAAGTAATTATTTCCCTCCTAACATTAATTATGATCTTATGTGTAAATTATTATCCAGATATACATGTTCATGTCACTGAAAACACGATTGAAGTCACTGTTGAAGTCACTGTTTCAACTTTATGAAAATGTTTGTGATTTATTGTTGCAAAAATCTTCTCTGTGCTCGATTACAGTGGTCATCAATTGTTTACTATTTTTGCAATGTGTGTGAGTGAATTGACTTGACGTAATTTAACAGGATTTATGGTGAAAAGATCCATATCATCTATATCTACTGAAGGTTTTTTTGTTTACTGTTTGTTAAAAGACAATTTAACATTTGATTGAAGGAAAAATACGTTAATAAATTGAGAACTTCAAATAACATGCATACATAGTGCAGTAACAGTAGTTGTAGTAGTGTAATAGTTGCCGTTATATCAGTTGTAGTAGTAGTAGTCGTGCAGTAGGCAGTTCTCTTTTTCTGTTCATTATTAATGAATTGGTGGTATTGCAGCCTTTGTCAAGCTTGCAGGGACTTGGTCCCATTTAGAGAGAAAGGACGTGCCATTTCTGGGAAAAGGACTGTAACACAATATGGCATGTTTTTTTTTTTCTCCATTCTCACTTCTACTTTTTTTGTGACGTTCTGCACCTAAACTAAGTCTTCAGAAAGGAGGAAACTTTTTTCGGTGACCCTGTCCGACACTGTTGGGTAGGCGTTTTAGGAAGTCGCAAGACTCTTTGCTGTTTGTCAGCATAATTGATCATTGGAGTGAAAGTAGAAACTTCTGTCTTTTCAATCTTTTTTTTTTTTTAAATGGATATAATGGCAGCTGCTGTTCCATTATCCCTTCAGTAGCAGAAAATGTGCACTTTGGAAAGTTCAAAGGAGGCTTGAGAATTCCTGTCGTGAAAGCATGAGACTTTAACCTGATCCAACCTGACTTGCTCCTGTTCCCCCCCCCCCCCCCCCCCCCCCCCCCCCCACACACACACACACACACACACCTCAACCCATCCCCACCCTCCCACCCACCATCAACTGACACACTCACAGTCACATTCAAACCCACTCTCTCAAACACATGCACACACTACACTTCAATATGACTCACTTCACTTCTCAGATTCATACCTAAAAGACAAGAGAATAAAAAGCCAAAGGGAAAGAAAACACTAATTGATTAAAACCCCACTTCTTCTTATTCTTCTTCTTATTAATTGTTCCTTCTAACAACTGTCAGCAGCAGCACAAGTGGGGTTGACCCTCCCTAATGTGGGGGCGGACGACAGTCATCCTGACTCATCATCACTTCGACTCACTCCTAGTAGCATTCTCTTTCTACAGCTCCTGTTGGAATGGTTTCCCTTTCCGGGAATGATATTTTTCCCGCCAGGAGAGCCAAGCTGTGTGGAGTGGGTGCCTGTTTGAAGGGGCGGGATTAGAGCTGACGGACAGATGGAGCTCTGAGGTTTGATCTGTGGAGCGCAGATAGCTGCTGACAGAGTGACTGACGGCTCGTCTGAAAAGGGCCCTGCTCTGGCAGATGCTCTTACAGTGGGCCACGGGCCACCAAGCGCGACTGTGTCCCTCTCTCTTTTTCTTTCACTCTCTCTCTCTCTCTTTCTCTCTCTTTCACTCATTCTCTTTTTCCCTTTCACCTGCTCTTTTCCACTTCAGAATGTTGGGGTGGGGGAGGGATTTTTTCCATTCTTTCTTTTTCTTATTCTTTCTTTCTTAATTTTTTCTCTTGCATGCTCTCCCTCCCTTTCAGCACCACCCCTCTCCAAGTCTCTTTTTCTCTCTACCTTTCTCTCTCTTTCTCTTTCTCTCGCATGCACCCTCTTACATCCCTCTGCACCAATGTCTCATAGAGGTGGCAGCAGGCACACACACGCCAGTGTATTTTAATGGGGAAAACCAGAGCAGTCTGCAGAACCACTGCAGAACAGGTACAGTCACTTTTATTAGTTATCGGTGGTGCATAAAATGCTCCGATACTCAAACCCCACATTGTGAGTCTGTGTGACACTTTGAATCAAAGTGTCTGCTAAATGTTGGTCAACTTTATTTTATATATCATCACTCGAAGACATATATCTACACAGGAATGAGACGGTAGATAGACAGATAGATAGATACTTTATTGATCCCCAAGAGGAAATTTAAGGTCACAGCAACAGTGCAATAGCAACAGTACTATATGTATATATATATATATATATATATATGTGTGTGTGTGTGTGTGTGTATGTATATATATATATATATATATATATATATATATATATATATATTGCACGTATGTATGCAATTGTATGAACGTGTGTGTGTGTGTGTATTTATACATACATACATGCATACACACACACACACACACACACACACAGGAGACGTATGTTCATGCAATTGCATCCATACATGCCATTGGTCTCAGGGGCAATTTTTTTCTCCACCCTTAAAGATTTCAGAAAAGGTCTGGGGTGAGATTTCAGTATCAGGGACATTTCCACTGCATCTGTTCTCTGTCTTTCAGTTTGTCTTTCGCTCTCATTCTCTCTCTCTGTCACTCTTCCTTAGCTCCCCGTCCCTTTCCCCCCCTTCTCCCCTTTCTCTTGTCCTTTGCAGAGGTCAGACACATCTTCCCATTTAGTGTTCCAGTCTGCTAATCAGGCCTACCTTGTGTGGCGAACAAAGGGCTCTGTCAAGGGGTATGGGGGGACTTGTTGGGGTTGTAAGACCGAGCCAGGAGGGGGCAAGGATGGAGCCAAGAAAAACAACAACAACTGATGAGTTAGAGAGGAGAGGAAGAAGGGAGCAGAGGGGTTTAGAGCGATGAAGCAATGATTACGCGTCTCGCCGTCACTCCCACCACCACCACGCCCCTCTTACCATCTAAGCCGCTCCCAGACAGACCACCACCATCACCTCCGTCCCGGTGGCCTGCTGCCTGCAGCCACCACCCCAGCTAAGGTGGTGCATTAAGGGCCCCCACGGCCTTTGATAGCAGACCCAGACATCGGCGCCTCCATCATCGCACAAACACAAACACCATCTCTGTGGCAGCTCTGATGTATCCGTGCTTTGCAGGGCCCTGCCTGCCCTGCGGCCGCCTGAAAGGTTTCAGGCGTAGTTTTTTTTCCCTGTGATGGAGAGCTGTGATAAGCACATGCGGTTTTTCCATTGCAGAGGGCGTCAGCTTTGTATATGTATAATTAGGCAGTGTGAAAGTAAAGCAAACACCCGGCATTCTTTGACCTTTTTTTTGTTTTGTTCACAAGTGTGAACAATAATATACAAACATGACAAAACACACATCATGAGAATCTCAAATACGTTTTCCACAGTTTCTCTCTTCCTTTATGTTTTTTCCTCCTTTCTTTACCTGCCCCTGTTCTCCCCTGTCTCCCCCCCCCCCTCCTCTGTCACCATGATTCTCTGTATCCATGGTGTGTTGGTGATTATTTTGTTGGCTTTTAGTGACATTTGGGGCTTAGGGACAGTCTGCCCAACAAAAGAAATGTCACTGAGCTTGTCACTGAGCTCCATTAAGCTGACCATAAATTCAGTGATACAGTAAATCAATGTCAACCTCCTTGTCGTAGGTTGTAACCAAACAACAAAAGCTTAGTTTGATTTTTAGGAGTTGTCTCCCTCACTGTCTCTATGTCTCCATGATAGGATCAGGTCTGTCAATGACTACCTGTGTGCTCAATTTGAGTGTTATGTCCAGCTGCATAGATATCAACAGATTGCTGCTGGCTTCTTTATGGCCTTTTTCTTACATTGCAGCTCTCGGTTTGTGTCGTTGTCAGCTGCCAGAGTGTACACATTTTTAGGTTATCCCCTGAACACATTTAGATTCAAATATTTGTCTGTGAAGTGATTTAACATCCGACAGAGGCAGTCCAGAGAAGGCCTGTGTCACTATAACTTCCACGTTGCCCTAGAGCAAGCCGCTTGTCTTGGAAAGCCACCGCTTGTAGTGATCGGCTCCGTTTGTTTGCTGTGCAATTACAGTGTGAAAAGACAACGTATCCTCTCCCATTGTCTGCTCGTTTGCTTTGGGTAGCCCTTCTTAGGATCATGGCAAGCAGCGCTGACAGCTCGTCCAGCGTGTTGGCTGAAAGATTTGGGCTGGGCTTTTGATGGTGGCGTGTGGACGGGGAGGGCCGGGAGCAGATGCTCAAGGACTGCTGGTGGTGGTGAGAGATATTTAGGCGACAGTGGTGGTGGGGTCTATGACAGCAACACTTACAACCTTATTCCCATACTCCTCTTCTGCAGCTGTGGGCCAGATAAGAGAGGTGGTATGAGGAAATGTGAGAGGGATCCGCAGAGCACACAGTAACATGAAAAAAATAATAAATAAAAATAATAAAAGAACTGATATATTTAAAAATGGAAAATTTTAAAAAGAGATATTTTTTGTTAGGGATGAAACTTGCATGGTCATGTCAGAATGTACCCATTTTGCCAGTGAACTGATTCAACATCTAATCCGACAGAGGTACTACAGAAAGAAGTTTGTGTCACTGTTGCTTCCACATCGCCTAAGAGCAAACGGCTTGTCTTCGAAAGCCAGTGATCGGCACCGTTTGTTTGCTGTGCAATTATGTTGTGTACAAAGACAGGACATCACCTGCTAAACCATGACAATCTCATCTGTCAAAACAGCAACAGCACATAAGCCCCCTGTATCAGCAAAGTTGGAAGGATTCTTCTAGTCAGATTCAGCTAGAGGGGCTGGCCTCCCTGATCTCTGCAAGCATTCAGTGTTTATAGATAACAGAACTTTTTTTAACCAAACATTTTCACTTTACTCAGTTCATCTCTGTACCGGTACATTCTTTCTTAGTTCATGGACAATTAGCTGAGATAGCCCAGAGGTCATAAATTATTATGCAGACAAAAGCTGCTTATTTGATTAAAAAACAAAGTGTTTCACTTTACACTGACCTCTCTAATTGTTGCTCCTTGTCACTTGTGTTAGCTCGCAGAGGAGAGCGAGAAAAAGTAGCTATTAACCCACTTTTTTGGAGCTTTTAATTTGATTTTAGAGCATTTGTGTTTTCCTTCAGCCTAGGAATGACTTCTTTGCCTTTTGCTTCTTTGTGGCACAATGGCCCATGATCACCCATAGAGAGAGGTCCCACAAAGGTAGCACTTTGGCAACACCCCCCAACCCAACCTTTCAGCGGGCCCTCCCTCACGGATAAACAGGGCAAAGAGAAAGCCCATCAAAGATTCACACAGTTCCCCTCCCTGACATTCCTGGCATTCCTCAATGAAAGAGAGGGTTAAACGTCTGAATTTGGTTGTGTTATACAAATTGCTATGTCATTGTTTTTGAGAGAACGCGTGTGGCATTTAAAGTTCCCTTTGTCCATGCACAGACATTCCTTATGGGCTTTTTTTCATCCCCTCCTCTATTTCCCTCTTTTTTCCAAGTGTGTGTGTGTGTGTGTGTGTGTGTGTGTGTGTTTGTATGGTTCGGGAGTGCTGGAAGCTTAAATTGGTTGACGTACCGCGGGTGCTGTGCTGTGTCTGTTTGTTTTAGCAGCTGAAAACCTCAGCAGGACCCTTTATGTACCTGTCTGACATCCTTTCAGGCCGAGACCTGTTTCCCATAGGCACCCAGTGCCAGTTCAGTCTCTGTACTTAACCTTACAAGGGCGCCCACAATACACACACACAGTACACACACACACAGCTCTTTTTCTTCTCTGGCGCCAGCCCATAGACATTTGTCTTTTCAGAGAAAAATCCACCGTTTCATTAATTGTCCCTTTTCTGTATCTGTATGTGTGTGTGTGTGTGTGTGTGTGTGTGTGTGTGTGTGTGTTTGTGTTTCTGTGTGTAGATGCGCATTGCACGTGTGTGTCTGCCTGTTTGTTTGTTTGTGTGTTTTTGTCTGTGTGTGGCTGTTTGTATATGTGTGTGCATGTGTTTGTGTGTGTGTGTGTGTGTGTGTGTGTGTGTGTGTGTGTGTTGGCAGAATCTATTTGACTACAAAATGTGACTCCATGTCTTGGGACAGGGATTTGAACACACTCTTATTTGCTTGTGTAAATGTTCACAATGCTAGGATTATGATATATTACTACATTGCTAATGATCCACCTCTAGGCTGCACACAAATCCACAAGTGAATCGGATTCTGTCAATGCAGATCACAAAGTCCCCTAGTTACGTGTGTATTTTTTATTTTCATTTTTGTTCTACCTGATACTTGCATGGTGTCAGCCGGGAGACAATGTCCCTTACCTTCTCCCATCGAGATATTCTTCTGTGCTGGCTATTCCCAGCCCTATCGAGTTCAGTCACTAATTTTGTGTCCGTGGTGGCTTGGGCTTGAGTGGGCGCCGAGGTCACACAGGATTAAACTCTGAGCTTCTCCTGCCTCTGCTCCTCTGCCTCCTCCTTCTTCTTCTCTTGTCTTCCTCATCCTCCTCCTCCTTTTCTTGCACTGTTAGAGAGAAATTTCAGGAGAAGCCAGCTCTAAAGAAAGGATAGGCTCTTTCCCTCTATACTCTCTCTCTCTTTCTCTTTCACGCTCTCCTCATCTATGTTTATTGTCATTCCCTGTCTATGATGGACTCTCTCTCTCTCTCTGTCTCTCATACCCTCTCTTCTTTTCTTTCTCTTCACCCAAGCAGGTCTCCCCCTGGGCGTTGAGCAGGGCTGTGGCACATGTGGGTGCTGCTAAGTTCAGACAGGTCCGGTCTGGATCAGTTATGAAATGTGTAAAGGCTTGGTTATGGACCCATTTGGGCCGTTTGGACGTGTGCCAAGCCACCGCCGTCTAGCCAATCCTTTGTGTGTGTGTGTAGCTCATATGGATATGTGTTTTAGGGAGGCTCTATTTTCAGAGGATGACAAACATCAGCCTTCTTATTTGGATCTGAATGTCATAACATGAAAATAGTGATGGTGTTAAATTTAAACCAGTCCCAGAGATTTAAAGTGGTGATAAACATCTGTATATTTTTACATTTCCTGCCTGATTCTTTCCAAAAGTTGAAGGACTATGGGATTATGGTATGAGATGTAATGAAGTAGCAGTCATGTGATGAATGCATGAAAAGACCAAACTAGTCGGTGTGTGACACTGTGTGCGAGTCCCACTGCAACACACAATGTGAAGCAACGCTGAGGACCATGGACCTGGGCTAAGCAGGAGAACAAGTCCAGCCGACCAGGCAGATGCAGTCATTTGAAAGATTATACGGTTATCCGCCATCCTGTAATCTTCACAGCGCACATAAAAACCAGTGACCTAACAATTTAAGAATCCAGCGTGTTTGCTCCTCGCCGCCCCACAGTGCTATTTACCGGCTTTAAAATCACAGCGCAGATGTGTGCAACTCTTTTATAGCTCTTGTTTTTCTCGTCTCGCTCCCTGACACTTGCCCAGGCCCGGCCCGGCCCCCTGATCCGTGTCATCTGATCGCAAATTATGGGCGCGCCAGCGAGGAGGAGAGCGGAGAGAAAACAAAGGGTGGGTGGAGGGGGGGGGGGGGGGGGGGGGGGGGGGTGGTGAAGCACTGTATGTGTTCCTGTAGGTGTGTCTATGTCTGTCTAGCACCGTGGAACCTGACAACCTGACCCAGTGAGCATGCAACCGGGCTTCTTTTTTTCCAACCCTCTATCCCTCCCGTTAAGATGTCGAGTGGCCTAAGTTGATGCCATTGGTCACCACCTTAGGATTGGAGGACTTAGTGTGTGTGTGTGTGTGTGTGTGTGTGTGTGTGTGTGTGTGAAGCGGGGGTGGGGGGGTGGGGGGGTTGGGGTAAGAGGGTGGGTTCGCTTGTCTGCTCTGACCCTCCAGGAGTCCAGAGCTTTATTCCTGGGAGTCCATCTCTTAAAGAGGTCGTCCAATAAGACCCCTGCCGCTGGCGACTGGGCCGAGCCTGCACCCCTCCCACCCCTCGAGCGCAGGTTTGGGGGGATTACGCGTCTGGCCTCCACGCCGTGAACCGGCAGGAGCCCTCCTAAACGTGGGGGGCGGTCGCCAGGGCCTTTGGCCTGCGCTAAATAGTTGCTAGGGACCAGGTATCAAAGGTCCAGCAGACGCACACAGCCCACAGTCACGGTCATGGAGGGTATTAAACAACAAAGAAATTGTTATTCTGCAATAATCTGCCTTTTGCCGTGTAGGCCAGTAGAGACAGACAGAGAGAGAGAGAGAGAGAGAGAGAGAGAGAGAGAGAGAGAGAGAGAGAGATAGGTGGACTCAATGGATCTTCTCAGTGCTGTGATCATAGGAGCATGGTGTTAACATCGCCCCTCCCTTCTATCTCTCTTTCTCTCTCTCCCTGTCTCGCCATCTTACACACACACACACCGCCTCTCTTTTTTTTCCTGGTGTCTCACTTTTTCCCTACACTCACACACACACACACACACACACAGATACCTGGGAAAGTGGACAGGACCCCAGTGCTATGGGTAATCTACTTCCCCAAATCCATTCATGGCCAGAGAGCTGTTTACTTTTTTCCCCTCCAGCAGTCGGTCCCTGTCCTGGGACTCCACCAGTCCTTTGTGTATGCCTGGAGTTGTTGGGTGCAGCCCCAGGGCTGCTCAGCCCCCTGAGTGGGATTTGGAGGGGTAATAAGAGCTTAACAGGGGCAAATGAAGGCATTTTGAAGGGGGGGGAATAAAGCTATGCAAGTAGCACAGGCGTTAATATCTTAACCACAAAGTCTCCGATAGGAATTTGTTATCTGGAATGGCTGCCCTGTTGAAGTCCACTGTGATCTGAAGATCCTTTGATGATTTTGGGTTCATTTGCACAGAGGCCTTAAGAGACGAGGGTTTATTTTCACAAATGTCTCGTTTGGCTGTTGCATCAGATGGGATATTTCCGCAGGGGAGCGGACACTTTGTAACTTTCAGTAACACCTGTCTGAGAAGCGATTACCCCTAGAAAGATATGCAGCCAGCCCAGGTGTTTATCTTTTTTTTTTTTTCAAGGAAATATTTTACAAATTACTCACCACAGTGCCTTCTCCTTTTCCTTCTTTCTCCTTTCCTTCTCTCTCTCTCTCTCTCTCTCTCTCTCTCTCTCTCTCTCTCGCACAGGTGTCAGCTGGTGTCTTGTTTGGGTGAAGACTTTCGCCGGGGAGCAGGTGTGTTGGATATCATCTATGAATCTCCCTTCCAGCTCCTGACCTGCGGTTATGACACATACATCCGCTACTGGGACTTAAGGGTCTGCTCCAGGTACTAATGGCTTGTTCAGCTTGCTACTCGAACACATCAACACAACAAAAAAAACAACGTACATCACAGCTGCCGACACTCTGGCTATTTCTTTTAGCGCAGACTACAGGACGGCCCCATCAGCTGAGCAAAGCGTTGGAGAAGCAGCAAACAGACAAAGATGTAAACAGCCCCTCTGTGGTTTACAGTAGCGTGATTGTTTTGAAGTTGAAAAATGACTATTTAGCCCCATTAAGCTGCAAGGTTTGCCGAAACCAGTTATGTGCAGCGTGGAGGGTACTGAGTACCGAGTGTGAGAGAAATACAGAGCACAGGCCGAATGTGAGACGGAGAGAAGAGCGAAAGCACTGAGCAAGTGAGTGAGAGAGAGAGACAGAGAGAGAAAGAGAGAGGTGAGGGAGGAGGGGGTGTCTCAGTGAGAGCTGGGATTGTGTGCAGGCAGGGCAATAATGTAAACGCTTGAGTCCACCTCACAGGCCCCTGATGAAGATTAGTGTTCCCAGTTAATCTAATAAGGCCCCCTGTGCATAGAGTACCATTTAGACAAAAAAGAGAGAGATGGGGGCCAGGCTCAAGACCTCCTTTAAGCTCTAGGGGCACAAAGACTTGGCCCCTGGCAAATGAAAAGTCTACCCCCTCCCCCCTGTGTTTCTGTGTCTTTCTCTCTCTTGCTCCCTCTCTTTCTGTTTCTCTCTCTCTCTCTCTCTCTCTCTTTCTTCGAGGGAGATCTCGTCCGAGGGAGACCCTCACCTACCCCAAGGGCCACCAGGCAGCACACGGTGGCCATATTGATGTGGTATGCTGGGTTTCCCAGGCAACAGGACGGGTGCTAGGGATCAGTGAGCTTGTTGTGATGGGGGACCGGGCCCCTGTGCAGGACTTCTTTTGGAATGAGGGCTTGTTAGAGTATAGGGTGTCTCTGTGTGTGTGTGTGTGTGTGTGTGTGTGTGTGTGTGTGTGTGCGTGCATGCATGCATACTGGTGTGTGTGTGTGTGTGTGTGTGTGTGTGTGTGTGTGTGCATGTGCATGTATGTCTGTTTGTGTGGGCTTGTGTATGTGTGTCTAAAAGAGACTGAGAATGTGTATGCATGTGTGTCTCTGTGTGAAACTGTTTCTGTGTGTGTGTGTGTGTGTGTGTGTGTGTGTGTGTGTGTGTGTGCAAGCGAGTGAGTGAATGACATACGCTCCTGTGGGGTGCCGGGCAGTGTCCCCCACCATTGCATAAGGTCAGTGAAGTAAGACAAATGTGAGGTGATTGAAAGGGGGCCAGGGGGAGGTTCAGGAGGGGTAAATGTTCCCTCTTCAGATATCAATAATTCACGGGCGAGTCCAGGGCCAGAGGACAATGCATGGGCCGTCCACACACGGGCTGTTTTGTCCCCCGCAAACGTTGCGCCCTAATCAGTAAGAAAGGCCCCTGTTTGAGAGTGACACATGCTTCCAGGGTAATTGACAGGTGCCAATGGGAAATGTATTGTGACAACATGTCTCCCCGTCACCATTATTATATTAATTGTGTTCTCTGTCTGTTGCCTTCTTTTTTTCCCTTCTTCTTTTTTTCTTTCTCTTAGAGCAGTACTGTTGTCATGATTGTGTATGTGTTTGTTGTTGTGTGTGTGTTTGTGTGCTATACATATCACATGTGTTTGTGATGGTGTAGGTCTCAGATGTGTGCACCCCACAAGTGCATATACGTCAAGCACCCTCTGCCCTTTAGTCTCTGTGTTTTGTCATGTCATGTGTGTCGTGTGTGTGTGTGTGTGTGTGTGTGTGTGTGTGTTAGCTGTTGCCTGCAGGGTCCTGTCATTTTCCTCCCCTCCCTGCGGCTATGGCTCTGGCAGTCCCTCTCATGATACAGGCCTGTGGTAGCAGATGAGAAAGAGAGAGAGAGAAAGAGAGAGATGAATGAGAGAAGGGTAGAATAAAGAAGTGAAGGGAAGAGGCTGTGAAGTGAGTGAAAGATTCCCAAAGCTCTAATTTCTCCCTGCCGCACTCATTTCGAATATGCACACTTGAGTGGTCCTTACACATCCTGTGGCACCACTCAAATTGACCAAAGATAGGTTTTCCACTCTATCTTACCGCAGGAGGAAAGTAAATAAATAAAAGTGTCTTCCGGCAAAGGGGTTGAGGTGGTGGGGGTTATGGGTTGTGATTTTTCCAGTCCTCTTTTATATTGCACCTGCAGCAGCCACAGCAGAGAATCCCTTTGTGCTGAGCACGTTTGTTATTGCAAAGACTGCAGAGACGGTCCAGCGTATTTTATGCGGTATGTTTTCCATTTGTGTGCATGTGCAGACGTGTGTGACACGCATTGTTGCATGTGTCACCGCATGACTGTTTGAGGGCGTTTGCCTGTGTCTGTGGATCCGTGGGTTCGAGACCTTGGTAGTGCTAGAGACCCGTGTGGGTGTGTCCACGTTTTGCGTATGTATGTGTCTCTATGTGATTGTGTGGATGCGTGTGTGTGTGTGTGTGTGTGTGTGTGTGTGTATGCATGAGTGTAAGTGAGTGTAAAGTAGAGAGAAAGATAGAGAGTTCCCTCCCTCTGCACTCCACCACCTCCTCCTGTGCACCACCCCCACCCCACCATCCCCTCTGTCCCAGGAGAGGGGCAGTCCAGACATGCCCCCTGCGCCCCTGTGTCTGCCGGGTGGCCAGCCAGCTCCCCCTGCCCATGACTTATTCATCAGGCTTTTCATGGAGCATTGATCGGGCCGGGGCCCGGCACCCTAAGCTCCTGTCCCAGGCCTCCCCATCCCCATCCCCATCCCCTCCACTGTCCCTGCTCTGCCCTGCCTCCCCTGGCTGCACTCAAGCCAGTGAGCCCCTTTCCGTAAACAAGGGATGAGGTTTCAGCCACACCAGCCCAGCCCTAAATAAGACGCTTGCAGCAGCAGCTTCGCCGAGCTGTGGGGAGACACTGCGGTGCTCTTCCTCTCTCTCCACCTCACCCTTGTCTTTCTCTCCATGTCTGTGTATCTATCTGTTCTATCTCTGTTGCTGATCACATATCATCAGCTCCATAGGTCAGTCTTCCACATCCTTCCTCTAAATCTCTCTCTCTCATTCTCACCATTAAGACTTAAATGATCTTTTGCAGTTTATGGAATGTCCTTATTGATTATGCCTAAGGATGTTTCACTTATGCCTTTTAATCTATCATTGAATGATTTTCTGGTTAGTTTTCCACTGAATGATATTAGCTCATCACGCCTCAATTTGTCTCAACTTGGTTTGGTTTTGGGTGTTTCATTTTCCACAGCAGAAATGGACCATACAGTGAAGCTTGTTGCTATTGTGTAGCAATATTGGAGTAAGCTACCCTATTATTATTGGAATTGTTACAACGATCACCTTATGAGATTACCTTATTCTCTCTGTCAGTAGTCCTGTAGTGTTGTAGTGTCAGAATGTTAACATTATTCCACTAATGATATTAACAAGCACTCATTCCCATCCAATATTTACACATCATCGTAAGTTTGGACTTCTGTGGATTATTGACAGGTTGGTAGTACCAACAGTGGTACCAGTCCCTATGTTTTAGTAATAGCTAAAAAGCAAAAAGTCAGAGCTGAGCTGGTACTATTAGTTCAGTAGAAAATGACCACAATTGGACTGTGGTTGTAGAACTCAACTGTCAATGAACATCCTTTTTTCAACAGGAAGTGTGTCATGGAGTGGGAGGAGCCCCATGACAGTGCCCTGTACTGCATCCAGACGGACGGGAATCACTTGATTGCCAGCGGCTCGTCCTATTATGGTGTCGTGCGTCTCTGGGACAAGAGGCAAACACGGTGTTTGCAGGTTTGTGTGTGTGTGTATGCAGACTTGTATGGATTGTATGTGAACACCTCACTTGACAATAGTACTGCATATTTTTATGTGTAGGGTTTGCTATTTAATGTTATGAATTACTGTAGATAAACAGTTGTTTAATTTCTTAGAGTGTATTTCTGTGTCTTTTTGGGTTTATATCTTTTTTTCCCCCCAATTTAGTGGTGTGGTATTTGTTGGTATGTGTAAAAACAAATGTGTGTTTTCACTTGTCACGACATGTCACAGGCCTCTGCATGTTTGCAAATACAGACAAAAGTGCAAATGTTTGGCTGATGTGAATGTGTAGAACTGTATTCCTGTAGATTTTTCCCCCAGTGTGTTTTTTCTTGGATACTGTATCAATGCATTTGTGAGTGTTTGTGTGCCTTGTGTAAATGTGCATGTGCATCATGCAAGCATCTGTGTTTTATGGTTTTGTGTATTTGTAGATGTTTAAATGTGTGTGTGTGTGTGTGTGTACAGATGTTTCAGCTGACGTCGTCGACCAGCAGCCCTGTGTACTGTCTGCGTCTGAACACCTCCCACCTGTATGCCGTGTTGGCTTCAGCGCTCTACTCCCTCGACTTCACCGCACCAGCTCCCAGAGCCAGGAGATAACCCAGACTTCTTCCACAGCACTTACACATACTCAAACACACACACACACCAGTACCACATACACATGTACATACACACAGACGCTGAAGAAAACACACCACAGTCAGCCTTTGCTGACAGTCATATGAGAGAGATTTATTTTTTCAAAAAAAAAAAATCTAGTTCCTGAACTTGGGGCATCCATGCTGGTTGCTTGCTTTGTGTGTAAATTTATAACCCTTTGCCATTGTGGACAACATTTACACCCAGTCACACACCTTTGTCCGTACGTACACACATACACACACACTAACTTTAAAGCCCCCAAATTTCACATGCCATCTTGTACACACCCCACTGGGAGCAGGAGGAGTCTTCGTTTGACCTTTGAAGGCCCCCGGAACTGCTCTCAGCCAGCAGTGGGATTCCTTTAAATCACGCCCGTCACCACACACGCACCGCAGAGCATCCTCCTCGTCAGGCATCTCTTGACAAATGAGAGACAATTACACACCATCTCGTCCTATAATTCAAATTTTACTTTTTTCCTGAGCAGAGGTCTATTAAAAGTTTATGATCTCTTAAGTGGTGTGTTCTGTTTTTATTTGGTTTATGCTGTAAGGATTTGAATTAGTCCTCTTGTAACTAAAAAAGTCAGATTGAATGGACAGGTTGGGATGGAGGAATGTATTTTTTGCATCTGACAAAGACGTGTGTGTGTGCGCATGCATGTGTCTGTGCATGTGTGTGTGTGTGTGATTCCAGACCTGTGTCAGATATCCCTTTATAGTATTCCTTGAAAGACAAGAAAAGAAACACACATTTATGTGACCTCTTAAGTCCCAGGCCCGATGCTGGGCACAATAAAGCCTCAGCCTCAGGGGAGTGTTGGGAAGGTGGGTGGCGGGGGGCGGTGTATGGTGGTTGAAAAGTCTGGGTGGCCAGAGAAGCCCACAGAGGACAACAGACATCTGCCCAAAAAAGAAGGACAAGAAGGGAGAGAGGATGAGAGAAGAGCAAGCGGGATTTCTTTTCCCTCTGTGTTGAATACATCATCTGTTTGTTTGTGAGGCTTTGTCTCTTCTCTGTGTGGCTCCGTGTGTATATATGTGTGTGTGTGTGTGTGAGTAAATGAGTGTGTCTGCACACACCATTTAAGCGCAGGTATCCCAGTGTATGAGCTTTGCGCACGCGTGTGTGTGCGTGAGTGAGTGAGTGACCACACAAGTCTAGCATGCAGAGACCTGCACTGACACGGCTAATCCAGCGACCCCTCGCAAAAACAAACGGCAAGCCCGTCGCTGTGATCCCAAAGCCTGCTGGGATTTCTCCTGCAAGCGAAGATCACAGGAGACAGGTGCTGCGTTTCAGGCAGGACCCTTTCTTTTCTTCTCACCCCGAAAAGGGAGTGGATCTTAAGTGATGTGTCACCAAGATAAAGGTATACGCTATCTAAGACAACATCAGGATGATCTCCCAGAAGGAAGCAGAGGGCTTTAAGTGGTCTCATTTGACATTGATCTTATTTAGATGTTTCAAAGCTAAAGGTATCTCACCTCCAAGGCCCTGATCCAATGCTTACATGGGATTGTGATTATTCTCAAACACCTGGGGCCATTGCAGTGTTATAGATATAAAAGGACCATGTATATTTAATGGACGCCCAGTCTAAGTGTTTCTCTGGCTGTTCACCTTTCAGGAGAATATTTTCACAGACACCAATTCCTGTATTCCTGGCTATGAGAACTTTGTCAATGCCATGGCAAACGGGTTCCACAGAATCTTCCAAACCATAAAAAGAAGTCACCGATTGATGTATTCTGACACACATGAACGAATGTGTCATACACTCATACACACAGCATATCTGCGATGATAACTATACAGTCAGCCATAATGGAATATATTAGATCATATGCGGGTGGCCATATCCATTAAGTCCTTTTGTCACTGAAGATAAAAGGAATGCCTACACCACCGTGCACATATTGGACAATCATGCAGCAAATATGGCCCCGGGGGACTTTAAACAGTATTCAGTTAAATAAATCATTAACTGATAGTGTGTGGGCCAAATGGGCACTTTAAAGAAAGGACATCTATTTGTGAATATTGAAGGCGCTGTGTGACGTTTGTTTGTTTGCGTGTGTAGTCATCCCCCAGAGTTCAAAATGAGCAGTGTTAGTATTTCACAGTTTACAAAGAAGGCAGCTCAAGCAAAAAGTGTTCCTTTGTGATTGTGATCACGTTTCCTGTGGACAATACAGGGGTGTATGTTCACTCCCCTCTCAACACACGTAAATAATTGTGCCAGCATTTGTTTTGAAACAAGAGGCTGCGCTTGACCCTTAAACACATTTTAACTCCATCTGTCTCCATCACACAAACTCCTTTGCTCCTCCACCCCCCTCAAACCCCACCCTACCCCCACCCCCCACGACGCCACCTCCACCCCTGAAAGTTCAGGTGAAGGACAACTAATGGACAGCAAGCTGCAGAGCAAGACAGAGAACAAAAGGGAGCCCTGTGTTTCGCAGGAGGCCGTGACTCACTGCAGATGAAAGTGCATTGTGTAAGGGGACGGGGACTTTGGAAGGTTCTGGTGAGTGGGACAGGGTTTCTCACCGCGCTTGAATGGTTGCTCCTGACGGGGGTGTCCATTTCCACTCGGGACTGTGGTCGACTCTAATCCTACCCCCAACCCCACCCCTGCATTTCTCTCTCTCTCTCTCTCTCTCTCTCTCTCTGTCTGACCTTTGCGGTGAACACCTCCACCAAGGTGAGGCCACACAAACCAATGGGTTGATGGAAACTTTACAGAAAAAAACATCACTTTGAGAGGCTAAATGACCAGATGGTTAAAACACATAGGAACAATTTTTACCATTTGGCTGAATAAGTGGTTGTATAACATAGAGTGATTTATGTGGGTTTTTTCTGCATCTCACAAATGTAAAGAGAAAAAATAACTAAAAAGTCACAGTTGCAATATTTACACATTAATCCCAAACTCAATGTTTACATTATGCCAGTTTACAAAATCAGCTTACAACAGTCTCCATTGATGCTGAAGTGGGAAATGAAGAGTCAATCATCTGTCACTGAAGTCAGTATCCCTCGGTCAAAGCAAGCAGGTGAAATCAAGCTTTGCTATCCAGAAGAGGGCTCCATGGTGGAGGTGGAGGTGGTGGGGGAAGGGTGCAAGGCTAAAGGGATCTGGCCAGTGGTGGGGTGAGGTGGGTCGGGGTGGAGGGTCTTGAGGGTCTTAGGGAGAGGATTTGCAGGATTACATGGTGCACCTGAGGAACCTACAGCACACAAAAGGAAAACACACACCAGGCTAAAGAATAGGAGAGACAGAGACATTTTTCTTTTTTCCTTCTTTTTTTTGAGAGGGGGTTGGTTGGTTGTAATTCATGTCAGTAACCTCAGGTGTGTGTCTGAATTTGTGTAGCCTCCTAGTGATCAGAGGGAAACAATAATGAGCCTTAAGGGTTGGGGGTGGACATTTCAGTGTGTGTTGGTAGGGGGAGCTAGAGCACAAGCGTCATTAATACAGGTTAATACAAAAAAGACAACTATAAAAGTTGCCAAACAGTATACAGATTATACAGCATGGCACACCAGAGGGCAGCACAAGAAATTGATAGAGAATGGTCCAATACCACTTAGAAAATGACATGGTACTGACTGTCTACACCAGAAAATAATTACAAAAAAAAGCGACTCTATAAATCAGTCAGGTGGGCACACAAGATTATACAGTTATCCAGTAAATTAAATTAATAGGTGGTGGGTTGAATAGTCTGTCTTTCTCAGAAATGGCAGTGAATGAAAAGGAAGCAGGCTAGTTGCTATGAACCTTGCATTCATATTTTGTGGGTAGGCCTTTGACTGGAACACATATTAAAGTTGGAGGAGAAGGAAAGTGGGAAACGTGGGGAAAAGCTTACTATTATGTTTCAGAACAACCCATTATGGGCTACTCAATAACATTATTTGTTTCTCTTAGAATATTTTTTCAACAGCCAATCGCTGACATCATTTTCATGTTAGCACCTGTCTTAGCGATCGATGAGGGTAAATTTGCTGTTTGTTTGACATGGCTGTATCTGCCAGAATCTGCCGTGTGAGGGGGGAGGTAACCTGAGATCAAGTTAAGAGTCAGACAGTGTTTTATTTGGCCAAGTTCACTGGACTTGAATAGAACGAGGGCCTTCCTTCTCAGAGCAGGTGACCCTTGTTTCCGACTGAACGGGGTTTTACCCGAGCAGCATTAAGTTGCGGTTAAGGATCGAGTGTCACCGCAGTCGCGCTGATCACACCGGCAGTCCCCATCGCGTTGTGAGGTCAATTTGAACATTACACCAATACTGCCATCTACAGGGTGGCGTAAAAACTGCTAATTGGATTGAGGACATGGGGTAAAAATCATGTTGTCCACCCCTGACCACAGTCATTTTTATCACCAACCAACAAAACAAAGCAAAAAACTAAAGTGCATGTTTTTCAAAGAGGTCTCCTGTTAAAATGTAATAATCTTGACTGATGGCGTAATTAAGCACACCTTATACCTTAGCACTTCTCTGTTTTAATTAAAGGACCACAGACAAATCTGACACAAATACTTTCACATACAATGATGCTGTACTTGTTAAGCCATCGACAACCCACCCCCCACTACCACTATATGCTTAATAGCTTTAAATCCATGCATGAGTGATAGACGCCGTCCTATGTGTAGTTCCCAGAGGACAGAGGGGCTTTTCCCTTTATTATGGCCTGACGCTTGGGGGCTCAATGGGGAGTGCTTGGCGGCATGGCACTGTGCGCCGTCCGTCCGACTCCCTTCCGCGGCGGCGCGGTTTGAATCAGAATGGGCCCCACAAAAAGAGGGGGAGCAGAGGGGGTCTGCCTAGAACTCCCTGAGCAGCCCCACCTCCCAGCTCGGACCCTGGGAGAAACCCAGGCGCTGTCAGTCATCCGAGGGCCCAGGAGCCAAAGAATACGGGCCTTTCATGCAGACCTCCAGCATCTCTCTTCACAGAATACCACCAGCAGTTAATAAAAGGCTCCCCTTCCCAAAGGAAAAGTAGAGAGTGGGAGAGAGAGAGAGAAAGAGAATGAGAAAGTGAAGGAAAGAGGGAGAAATAGAAGGAGAGAGAGAGAGAGAAGGGGAAAATAAAGAAAGGTGGGAGGGGGTAGGGTGGTGGCAAAAAAAAGCATATTTGAAGAAACTCGACCCTACTTTGCAAATCAGTCAGTAGATACCTGATTGTCACTCCAAGAGTCTGGGCCTAATCCTATTGTTTTTTCTATAGGATTACTTGCCCTGGGTCCCTCTCCCCCTTTGGCTGTGCACGGGAGAAAGGGCAGATTAAGAGGATTAGCCTGTATCCTCCTAACTTGTCAAGCCGGGATGTAAGGAACCATTGACTTCTCTGTTCTGAATGAGAGAAGTGCCTAAAAAAGAGAGAAATGAAAGGCAGTGAACAAGAAAAATTCCTTAAAGAACAATGTGATTTGTTTGCTTTTGTTCCTTTTAACTTGGCTGAAAGGTTCAAAGGGCCCTCACCTCAGGAGCAGACAACCCATGTCGCAGAAAGGAGGGGAGGGGGTGCAATTTAAATTTGAAAATCTGTCAAAACAATATTTTTCCAGACAGTGAACTCATGTACAATTCTCTAGCAGTCCACACAATGTCATTCATCAAGGTCAAGATGTGAGAGGAATGTCAAAGTCCTTTATTGAACGCATCATAAAAATAATCAGCTTTTTATTATATTCTTCTATTGACTAATACATTTGGAATGTGTAGACTTCCTATGCATTTAGAAATGGTTTTGACCTGGCACAGGTGAACTTCCTAAAAACACATTTATGGGGTGACTGACTGCTTGGGGGTGGGGTCCTGGGCTTTTCTTGGGTTTGGGGGACAGAGGGTGGGGGGCAGAATTGACCTGCTTGCCCTTAAATCCCCCTGTTTCCCCTTCTATTGCAATTTTGAAAGCTCTGAGAAGATTATAGGTCAAGTTTCCATGTCCCACAATTCAGTGCCAATTTCCCAACATGTCAAACACTGGCCTCATTCATCTGAATGTGGTGTTGGTTTAGAATGTGCAATGAAAGATACTCCACCCCACATTCCAATTATTCCGGTCGCTAATCTCCACTCTCCTATTATCTTGCCCAATTGTAAAGTTTATGCCTGAAATATGTATACTTATTCCGAATATGTCTTAAATTTGAAAGCCTCACCTTTATCTCATCTCTATATCTGAACATCTTTTCTGTCAAGCAATAATGATTGCTTAATCTTATTCTTTTGCTTTGAAAGAACATATTGCACATTCAAAATATTTTCATCTATTATAATATTAATAACAATATATAGTGTTAAATTCACATCCCTGCTGTTACAAAGATGAGTGAAATAAAAATTATAGCAATAATAGTTCAAAGTCAAAGATACTTGATGTTCTATATTATCTTATCACTGCCAAATTAATATGAATCAAGTTAAATTCATTAATATTAACAATTAGAAGACTGTAGGGAAAGCAAAGTATAGAAAAAACACTGTTGCAAAACACCACCACCACACTGACACTTTTGTTAATCATGTTCTTTAGGTTAATGCTCTCTATCAGCAAATGTCATGCCAATAATGCACTACATTATTAAGCATACATTACAAATGTCAATTTTGTCCATGCTAACTTGTTTATCATTTCAACACATCAAACTTTTTTTTATAAAATCCATGGTGGGGAAGCAAGTTTAATGTTGAACATTACTATCATAAAGGCATGTGCCCTTACCTACCCCCACACCAGAATGTGTAATGCTTGTTTACATTTTGATAGAAATATCACATTATTAAAGACCACATCTATCACTGCTTATTTCTTTTTAGGGGTGTGTAAATTAGATGTGGTGTTAATAGCCCTGCATTTGACCTATTTGTATATTTCAATTTGATGTCAGAGCTTCAGAGCTGATTCATTTAATCTTATGTGACCACCCAACACTAGGACTGTTCGTTTGTGGCAGTGGAGAAAATCATGGACTATGCACAGCCCAGCCAAAAAGAATCTTAATATCTAATCAGATTGCCTTTATCCTCTAATTATGACACACATTTATGCATTCACTGTCTTGAAACCGTATGCACCTTCCATTTGTCTTTGTCACATCATGCATAATTTGTCAAAATAATATTTTAACATGCATCAGTATATTACAAAGACTTGAAGAGAGGTTTGTCATTAACTATTTAGAGGTCGATTTCTATAGCCATATGTGAAAATGATTCCTCATTACCTATCACAGCACTGTCTCAAGAGGTTTGCACATACAATCCAATGCTATGCAAATGCAATTCATTGGATAATTTCATCAATGACTTTTCTTTCCTCACGCATTCCAGGACAACAATAATAGTCTACAATTGATTTGGTTTAAATGTTGCAAATTATTTAAGAAGTGTGAGACATTTCATTCATCACATTCATATGAGTCTAGACTCCCCAAGTCATTGGATTGTGCACAATTGTGCAAAAGTGTGCCTTTTTTGATCAAGCAAAAAAGACTAGTCTGCATGTAATCTACATGTTTGGCAAATGACTTATAATTGTATGATGGGCTATGTTGTGCAAATGTACAGACTTTTACACTGTAAAAACAAGGCCAAACTGACTATGGCTGGGTGCCTAATCTGCTGTTAATCTTGTGATTATATACAGCTAAACCTAACCATGTTTTTGCGCTTGTCTACAGTCTCCCTTTTTAAAATGGATTCTTGTAAAAAATGCTGCAAAGATTGTTACATTTATAGATAAAGTTATACATCCAAAACCACTCTCAGTGTGTGTGTGTGTGTGTGTGTTTGTCAGTGTTTGTGTCTGTGTGTGTCCAGAAAAACCTATAAAGAAAAATAAAACAGGCCGGATGGCCCTTGTATAAGACACGATGCTGATACAAAGCATTAAACCATGCTCTGAGAGCTTTATGTTATGCTTATGGCCAGGATGTTGCACTAACTTTTAGAAAAACCTGGGAGTGAATTCTGATGTTCTTCACAACTTCACAAGCATCTTTGAGAAGTCTACATCAGTTGTGTTTAAATAAATTGTTTGGACACACATTTCTGTATTAGGTTTTACAGTTCGAAGTGTGTGGGAGGGCTGGGAGGTCTCTTAGAACTGGCTGCAAGGCTAAATTAAGCGGTCGCAGAAGATTAGCCTTGGAAAGAGAAGTAACCAAGAACTCAAACATTACTCTCCTTCATCTAGTAATCCAGAACGAGATGGACAGACAACCACAATCCATCATTACCACTTAGAGAATAGGAGTGTCAAGCTCCAGCTAGTTGTAGGCTATGTATACAGTAGGATACATTTCTGTGTGGTGTTGTACAGCTGCCTGACCCTTGGTACAAAGTATTTCCTCAGTCTGTCAGATGAGCATGTTAAACACAGGTGTCTGTTACTGAACAAGATGCTGCTTGTAGAGTCTGGTGTGATTGTAGAAAATGATGGCCATTGCTCATTATAGACAGCAGTCTTCTCAGGATCCTCTAATCTGTTCCTGCATCCCTTTATCAGTGTTGCCTGTCCAGCAGGACATGGCATGGAAGAGGACACTGGCAGACTAGAACACGAGAAGCCATAGGAAACCCTGTTCAGTCTTGGTCCCATCGAGGTCTGCTTCGCCAGTCCTGTCTGGCTGTGACTTACATCTGTCTGTCTTTATCTGCCCTCTCTGAGTGTGGGGTGACTGCTGATCATGTTCTTTTTCTATGAATTAGTTTTGTTATGGTGAGTTAGTAATAGGTCTAGATAATAGGCTACACTCTAAACTTGTGTAAACTTGATATTCAAAGCTCTTTAAAAGCATGCTGTTTTGTTATACGAGTAGGCCTAATCTTTGCAGCAATATATAGGGCAATATTTCACGGGACACCTTAAAAATCGAGAAGAAGAAAAAAATGTGTTTAGTTCTGCCTACGGGTAATCCTATCTCAAAATGTTTTGTTGTGGTCATTAGACTTTTTGTCTCTAACCTGCCGCAGCTAAACTTCACAGTGGTCAGGACATAAAATAATCTCTGGTAAGGCCTTTCAGATCAGTGTTAAGACCATAGACTGTTAGGTTAAGACTCCCTCAAACTTCAGCTTCAGGTTAGCCAACTGTCAAACGGTAACTTTTACCCTATCTGTGTATTCCAGATAAAAACGGCGTAGGCTATTCCGACTTGTCCAAGAGTCAATATGAGGCAAAACTGCTGATCTGATTTTGGCACGACTATGATAGGCTACTGTAAAAGGGGTAAAAATCACTCCTTCTATGTTCAGCAGTCACCTGATTTAGAGAAGTAGACCTGAAGTCACACCTTTAAACAGAGACAGCTGGGCCGTTCTTAGTCGATAGATGGATTACCCAATAGCAGCACAGATTACTGCCGACACCAGGAAGTATCCTCTTGAACTATCCAATTGTAAAGTGGTAAGAGGCGGAATCTATACTAACTTTGGGAATTGTAGCTAGAGTTGAAGAAAGAACGAAGGATTTATGAAGATAACTATGTAGTAAGGTACATTAACTACTTGTACTGTAAATGTACCCAAACTGAAAACAAAGTTTGGCATTTAGGAAGCCAACTAAACTGTGCTCAAAATGGGACTGTTTCTTTTGAATTTCGCTGGACCTGTAAACTCGGCGACAACACAAGGAACAATCACAGAGGTAACGTTAACGTTAACCCAGTTTGTGATAGCTAGTATTAATAATAGTTGTCTACTTTGTTGTTGTTTACTAATGAAGGTAGTGGTTTTCTTGTTTTACTGATGAAGTAAGTACTTTTCTTATTTTTGTTGATTACTATTACAGGCTGGTCTAAGGACAGGCAAGGCACAGCGAAGCTATTTATATGTATTTTGAGTAAACGCCTTTGGAAATATATTATCCGGCAAATAGCTGTAAAGTCGCAATAAAGATCACTTAGCTGGCTAGCTGTCTTTGCGAGACTTAACGTTACCGTTTGCTCTGGGAAGCTTGCTAACGTTAATATAGCTAACGTTAACATCAGCTAGACTAGCTGTGTGTATCTTTTAGCAAGGTAACCGCTAGTGTCGAGCTGCATGGGAATGGTAAGAGTTAACTTTCATACTAACGTTATTTTAAAAATGTGTCTGCGAACTGATATCTTTAAGACTTCTTCGGAAAGCACGTTGACAACTTTAGCTAATGGACCTTAACGTTAATTGTCTAGCAAGCTGTTTTCTCGCCAACCAAGTTATCGTGATAGTTAACGTTAGGTAACGGCAGCTAGGTTGATAAAGCTTTTTTCTCCTTGAGGTTTTGGATTTGGTTCTCATTTATAGTATAAGCCAGTTTATTAGTTTCTGTATTGTAAATTGTGACGAGTCAAGTTGACATGAAAACGTCGAAACGTTTAATGGTTTCCATATATTATTGTCCACCTCCGATTAGAAAAACGCAAACAAATAGACTGTTGATTGAACTGTTGACATAAGCTTATGTCAAAGAATGCACTTGACTGCAAGCGATGAAAAGGGATGTCTGTATGCGTTTGCTGCTTCGTGAGACAAACAGGTTACCTTCCATGGTGTAAGATCTACATTAACCACAGAGAGTGGACTAGGAGAACTTGACATTTGTTTTGTACTGATTTGGACTCAATGCGCATTTAAGTTATGCGTATAAGAAACCCTGGTTTGAAACAACTGTAAAGGCGAATCAATCCCCAAAAGCCGATACAAATATATTTTTAATTCGCATTTACCGCATTGCTGTTCATAAAGTTTGACCCAACAACTGGTCGGAATGCGTCTCTTGATTACCGTAGTGTTCAGTTTTTACAGAGCTGAAAGAAGAGCACGTAAACGTGCATATTCTTGAATAGAAACCCATCAAGTGATGTCTGTTGCTAAATAGGCTAGTCTTAACTTGGAGGTAATGCTAATGTTGTTTATGATCTCTTCCTGTTTGACACTGTTTGGGATGTACCGTAGTGTTATTCAAACGAAAAAACATAACTTTTCCCCGCACTCTTTGGAAATAGCAGTGACAGACAAACAAAAATATCATCCCTTTGGACTGTGTGTGTATTTTTAAGAATAAGTACTGGGGCTTCTTTATGATCAAGACAATACATCTGCACAGGTGATTCATAGCCTCTCAAGTACTAGATTTGAAGTCACACCTTTTAAATAACTACTGTACTCTACACTGTACAGTAGTTAGGCCTATTTATTTTTATCTGCCTTTTAAAGAGCTGTGTGTGCAACATGATATCAGTGTATTGTTTGCATTTTACGATGTTACGGTCTATATAGGATCTATTGAACACCATGGATGATAACCTACTCATGGATCTATTTGTCTGTTGTGTATGCATGTCAGTGTGATTGCCATATTTCATGTAGACTATTTCTGAATGATCTCAGGTTAGCATTGTTTGCCTGTCCAGTAGGCTGTCCCGGCTCTACTCTGCCACTGGCATGATCAGGGTCAAGGTTTTAATCTTTGGAAGAACAAAGAGGAGTGATAAATAGTAAAATGTTAATAAAACCTTCTCAGTACTTCCAGGTTCTGTTGAAAAGGCATCTGTAATCAAAACAAAGTATCTACTAGGGGTGGGCGATATAGTCTAAAATTTATATTGCGATATATTTTGAACCATAGACGGTAGATGATATATATCACGGTATACTTTGGTATGTAATTTACAGCATAACAGTTTCTTAATGGTTACCATAGCATAAAGTCAATATGTACAACAGTTGTTTAGTCATTGTTCGGAGGTGTTTATATTGGACTCTCAAATTCACACAGAAGTAAACTGGTAAGCTGCATTTGTGTCAGGCAGTAGCTGTTCAATTTATAGGCTCTTACACAGTTTCGTTGTAAGAATGAAAAGGTGCTATCAATAAGGTGAAGCTACAGGTCAACATTTTTTCACATGGTTGTGGAGACGCAATGAGCCCATCACGGTATGCCGATATGACCCAAAATCTCTATCATTGGCCAAATTCATATTGCATACGGTATATATCGTCTATATTGCCCACCCCTAGTATCTACCCAATTAAAACAATTGGCCTGGCATCAAACTAATAAAAGTTGATTTGCTATGCATACTGATTTGCTATGCAAGTCAGTCTGGCCAGTTTCATGCAATTGTCCAGTCTTCTTCCTCTTCATCATCCATTAGGTTGGCATCGGATATGTAACCAATTATTAATTTCACTGAAAAGAGAGTACCACTTCTACTGTTACCTGTTATAGCCACAGCCGAATCTATAGCTTAACTGGAAAAAAAAAACACATTTTTACATATTGAAAGACGTTGCTATATTTTGTGATGCACAGTGAAAAGGCCTAGATAAACTGCTTTGAATGGGCTTTGAATAGGCTATGTCTTGAAAGTATTCTCTCCCGTCTCTGTGTATCTAGGCCACTGCATTTGAATAGTTTACTTAAAAAAAAAAAAAAAAAAAAAAAAAAGTAGGCTACTGATTCTTGCAAAAACGAAACAAATTCAAATCACACGCTGATTCATTTGCTGTGTGGGCTTATTCTTCTCTTCGTGTATTCATTGGTGCCCTCTTACATAAGCACAGGCCCTCTGCTGTAAGTGGCTGACGGCTGGCCAAACTCGTTTCCATAGGACAGGAATTTCCATTCTTCTCATTCTTCTCCCCTTTTTTTCCTGAGGAGGAAGTAGGACGATGCTCTGTGCTTGTAGTTTAAATGAGTGGGGTTGTGTTTACACAACCATATGAAGTGTTTGTTTTGTGAGTAATATTTGTCCTGGAGAACTACTCCAGGAGCTATTGAAAGTCATTATCACCGGTTTAATACATAGTCCCAGAGGATTAGTCATAATAAACAGATAATTCATAGCATGGTTGTGTAGACTATACAATTAAGTTTCCATAACAATATACAATAAAAGTAATAGACTAATTAAGCTAAGGATTAGGATCACACTTCAGCACGCATCTCATGAAGAGACTTACCCATCTGTTTATCATCACTTGATTTACAATCTGAATGGTGAATTTTCTTTGCTTGAGCTGCATCTGTATCGACTGTAATGGCTAGTCCTACTTGATGTGGCCGACTGTTGGTGACTGTGTTTCTTTTATGTTTAGATATTAATAATGTCTTGGGCCTGCATGAAACCAAACACTGAGGAAGCTGCCTGTTTTACATTTACATTTATGCATTTAGCAGACGCTTTTATCCAAAGCGACTTACAATAAGAGGATAATAATCAAGCTACATAGCAGAAGCAGAAAGAGCATAGTGCTAGGGAATAGTGCTTCAGTTCAATTTAGTGCTAGGATAGAAGATGTTCTCTGAATAGCTGGGTCTTTAAGAGCTTTTTGAAGGCCTCCAGAGATGGCCCTGTTCTGATTGTTTTTGGTAGGTCATTCCACCAACGTGGGACGACACATGAGAAGAGTCTGGATTGCCTTGGGTGAGGTGCCGGGACTGCCAGTCAACAGTCATTGGAGGACCGGAGTTGTCGGGGGGTAGCATGAGCCTTTATGAGAGCGCTTAGATAAAAAGGGGCAGATCCTCTAAGCACTTTGTAAGTCATCATCAGTGATTTGAATTTGATGCGAGCTGCCAGAGGCAAACAGTGGAGCTCGATTAGCAGAGGGGTGACATGAGTCCTCTTTAGCTGATTGAAGATGAGACGCGCCGCAGCATTTTAGATCATCTGAAGTGGCTTGGGCGGCACAGGCAGGAAGTCCTGCCAGAAGAGCATTGCAGTAGTCAAGGCGTGAGAGGACCATAGTTTGAACCAGCAATTGGGAGGCTTGTTGAGTTAGGTATGGTCTGACCTTTTTGACATTGAATAGTGCAAAGCGGCAGGCCCAGGCAAAAGAGGCAACATGGTCATTGAAAGTTAGCTGGTCATCAATTATAACACCCAGGTTCCTGGCTACCCGTGAGGGAGCAAGAGACAAGGAGCCAGAGTTGATGCAGATGTTGTGGATAGTTGGTTTAGCAGGGAGGACTAGCAGTTTGTTTTATGAGAGGTTCAGCTGGAGATGATGGTCTTGCATCCATGCAGAGATGTCAGAGAGGCAATCTGAGATTCGCGTTGGGATGGTTGGGTCATCGTGTGAGAATGACAGATAGAGCTGGGTATCATCGGCATAGCAGAAGAGAAGCTGTGCTGGCGAATGATTTGGCACAAAGAAGTGGTATAGATGGAGAAAAGAAGGGGGCCCAACAAAGATCCTTGAGGCACTCCAGTAGTAAGGTGGTGGTAAGGCGCAGACCTGTGTCCTAGCCAGGATACTTTGAACAGTCGCCCAGTGAGGTAGGATTTGAACCAGCAGTATGCATCACCCTTGATGCCCATGTTTGACAGTATAGATAATAGAATACTGTGGTAAGATTCCTGTTGATAGTGAAGCGTTGATCACATGTGTGATAGCTGGTGTGATAGTTGGAGCTATGGATTGCAAAAGGTCGGTTGGCATCGGGTCCATAGGGCACGTTGTAGGATGGCTGCAAGTGAGAAGTTTGGAGACATCTATTTCGATGAGGGTTTTGAATGAAGCAAATGTCGCAGGAGGACTATTGCAATCGGAAGTGCTGCCGCTAGTATATGGTCCGGTTGTAGCCTTTTCCGACTTTGTCGTTGAAGAAAGAAGCAAAAGTATCTGCTGTCAGAATGGTAGCAGGAGGTGGTGGTGGGGGTTGAGTAAAGTTTTGAAGGTTGAGAATGGTCTCCTGGTTTCTGTGGTGTTTTGAATTTTGTCATTATAGAAAGCCTTCTTTGCAGTAGGGACATCGGATGAGAAGGAAGAGAGCAGTGCCTGGAACCTGTTTAAGTCAGAAAGATTTTTTGATTTTCATTTCAGTATAACTTTTTTTTCCCACAGAATTACTTGGCAGGATTTTGCATGGCTGCTCCCTGTGTCTAGACTGCAGATTGATTTCTGTCTCACATGTGTTGGTAATGCCTAGACTACACTACAAGTCATTTAATCTCAAGCAGCTACTGCATATGCCAGTTATGTGGTGCCCTGGCTTCCTCAGATTGATTCTCATTTAATCGGCTACTTTGTGCCATGAACATTCAAAAGTTGTGGTCAATACCAGTGACATACCAGTTAAGGGCCTGGGTGTGTATGTGAGGGAGGGGGTGTGTTTCTCTCACTGTTTCAGTCACAGTGAGGTAGACCGAGTTGCCTTGCCTATGGCATGATGGGCTGTTTACCCGCATTCCCTGGCAGCTTGCACCATTGCAGCTCTTAAATGGTCTGTGTGTGTTTGTGTACTGCGTTGAGGGGGGCAGCGT
Organism: Limnothrissa miodon; assembly: GCA_017657215.1. NCBI lineage: Eukaryota > Metazoa > Chordata > Actinopteri > Clupeiformes > Clupeidae > Limnothrissa > Limnothrissa miodon. The sequence continues at coordinate 341,818 of JAGFZM010000169.1, read as the reverse complement.
CACACCAAGCTGTTTTTAAAACCGGACCCCCAGCCGTCTGTCAGACCATTACACTTGCACACACACAAACACTTGCGTTCTGTACCACGCCACTCAAGGCTATCACCGAGGGATCCTGCAGAACTGCCTTAACCTCTACTTGAACACCCCCCACCCCTCCTCCTCTTCCTCAGCTAACAGAGAGGCAGAGGGTGTGTTTGTACTCATTCATTTGGGTTGGCCTGTCGTTATGCCTTTCTTAGTCTGGATAAGACAGGTAACATGCAATTTTTTTGGGTCTGTATGCTGTGCTTGTGCAAAAAGTGAGCCTGGGTTTTCCTAGGATTTGTGTGTGCGATTCTGAACTGTTATCAAGTCTGTGCCAACTGCAAGTTATGTACCAGTATATAATGCATCTGAAGGTTTCTTTTTATGGTAGGTCTGCAGCGTCTGTGTCGGCTGACTGTGATTTATCACACTATTGTTTGTTCATATAAATATCTGTGTGTTTGTGTGTTTTCAGAGCAAGTTGCTGTGCCATGGGCCAAACAAGAACTACACCTGTGACTCAGGCTACTGCTGTGAGTCCCAGTGTTGCAGCCACTACTACGAGCTGTGGTGTAAGTATAGCCAATCACCTTCCTGCCACCTCCATACGCCAGGCCAGCCTGAAGTGAAATACTGAGATCATGGTCTTTTGGGCATACCATAGCATAGGCTACTCCCAGCATCAGCAGAAGCTCAAGTAAAATGCTTCTGTGAGTGTGTGTGTGTGTGTGTGTGTGTGTATTCACCAGGAGCTGTGAGAAAGACAGGTGAGGTAGAGATTGCTTGGCATGTCACATCTAATTACTATCTGCTGTCTTGTTTTTTTCCATGTTTAGTCATGCCACTCTCTCAACAATAATGTCAGGGACCGTGCTTTTCAGCACATTAAAAGTTGCAGGCCAGGACAAAAATAGCCTTCATGCCTTCAATAGCCTTCAAGGCTCTCAGAAATTAATTTGTGGATTGTGTCATGTATTTTTATTTGCTAAGCAGTTATGACATGAAATCCTATAAGGTCAATGTTTCTTTTTTATTATTATTATTTTGCGATCTCTAGAATCTTCTTTCCCTTCCAACGGATGTTGCATTTTAAAGGTATTATCTGTATGTCAAGAAATCCGCACTTTTGCTGTTGGCACGTCCACCATGAAAAAAAATGGACACACAGTGATGTTGACCGGTGACTACTATGTTCAAATAGAGAAAGTGTAAAGACCTCTCTCTTAGTGTCTTTAGACTTTGGGATTAGAGCTGAATATACAGTATGATCTGGCATGTGGAAAAACACATCTGGTTTGCTTAGAGAGCACCTCTTACCCGGAGTGAAGACCTTGCTTTCCTATTGGATGGATACTGCATACATCCCAAAGGTCCCGTCTTCTCATTGGATGCCTACAGGGTGGAATGAAAGGTGTTTTTCTGTCTCTCTCTCTCTCTCTCTCTCTCTCTCTCTCTCTCTCTCTCTCTCTCTCTCTCTCTCTCTCTCTCTCTCTCTCTCTCTCTCTCAACGTTTAGTGCCTCCACACCCCTGTAGGGCACATGAAAACACCTCGGTGCTCAGCATTGTTTTCCTCCCCTTTGGTTTAACACCATGAGAACCTGACAGATTACATAAGGCAGGCTGTGTTGCTTTTACTGGGCCCCAAAGAAGGGTAGCTGAGTAGGCCAACACTTGCAGATCATCTTTTGGATAGCCTTGACATTAACAGATAGTGCTACAATTGTCAAACACATCCTTTATCGTACAGCAATTTCTAATTGTCGGTATGGAATGTGCGTTTAGATGGCCGGTGGTGTCACAGTGAATACAGTATCTGTTAAATGTAGGCCTATACCTGAAAGTAAGGTCAAGTTAAATTAGATGCGGTCCTGATGTTGAACTTCAGATTCAATTTATTTATTTATATAGATTCTGCTGGTATTTTCCATTTGCTATCTTTAAAGGAGAAGGCCGGTGTTAATTTGATCTGGGCTGTACTGAAAGATGTTACAGAGTACAAACATATCCAATACCGACCTCCGGTCACCCCCAGCATTCCGCATTTTACACCGTTTGAGCCAAAGCTTTCATTAGCCTTACACTGCTATGGGGACATTGCATAGCCTATGCAGCTAAATAGAATTATACTCTTTTATACTAAATCGCTATTTTTACACCATTAACAAGGTTCAGAGTAACTCCACATTTTATTGGTAGACTTCTGAGAGCCCTGACATTTAAAACGAGACAATGAGAATTTTGAAAGTGTACTGGTACTTTATTAAAAAGACAGTTTATAAAGACAGTACCTTCTCAGAATTTCCCGGTCACCGCCATCTTGAAATTAAATCACGAAATTAAATCATTAAATGAAGTGTGGAGTTACTTTGAACCTTGTTAATGGTGTAAAAAAAAGCCATTTGCTCCTATAGCTAGCAATGCAAGGTTAATGAAAGCTTCGGCTAAAAACGGTTTAATGCGGAATGCTGGGGGTGAACGGAGGTGGGCATTGGATATATGTTTCTGCTCGGTAACATCTTCCAGTACAGTCCAGGTCCAAATCACACCGGCCTTCTCCTTTAAGGTGGTCAGCAACGAGTCATACAGAGATGGGAAACCTGCCCTGGACAAAAACAGGCATCTTATTGGAAAAGTGGTGCTGGTGCCCACTTCTGAGACAGTATGATCAGGTTACATCTGCTCTCTCCGGGCTCTCTATTTTAATAACGTGGCCCTGGGCCTGGCCCTGTTCTCGGGGTCCGGTGCTGTGGCACGTTAGCTGCTGAGTCAAACCCTCTGCTTGCATCGGGCCAGCGCATAACACCCCACAGACAGACACCGCTGCCAGAGTAACCTGATCACCTCCGCTCCCGTAAACAGCTGCCTTAAGTTTCTTCTTCTCCTCCTCTGTCCCTCTCTCTCTGCTGCTATGCACCTCTATGTCTGTCTGTCTCTCTTTCTTACACATTCTCTCTCTCTTTCTCTCTCTCTTACATAGTCTCATTCTCTCCTTGGCTTTTCTTTCCTTATTTTGGCATCTCGGTTCACTTGTTCCCCGTGTTTCCTCCTGTGTTGGATACAGCATACATGAGGATTCACATTTCTACTCTATTCACATTTCGCTCTGTTTGATTCTTGCATGTCATCAATTCACCTTTGGCTAAGCCCCCCCCCCCTTAATTACTGTAGGTACATCCTACAAACTTCTGGGCTTTGGTGTCAGCATGGCTTATGCTGTGACAGCTTTTCCTGCTAAACTTTTCTCAAACTGTCATAAAGCAACACATAACATTTACAAAGTGGGCAAAATGGGCAGCAAAATGTGTTCGAGGGCTATATTCAATACTGGTGAAGGGCAATGAAAAACAAAGCATCCAAATAGAGGCAAGAGCATTCCGGTTATAGTAAAATAATTAACCCCAGCATATCCTACTAATTGAGATGGAGGCTGGGACACTTTTCATATAAAATTGAGTAGGTCTCCGTTCACTTTTCATTATTATAAGTAAACAGACAATGCTGAAATAACGTGTTTATTAGCGGTGCATGCTAGCGTAGATTAGCTATCGATAAGCTTCTTCATTAATTAGGTTAGAAAACCAAACTGCATACAATTGCCTAACAAGTGTAACTTTACAGTAAAGTTCTAAGCTAAATTTACCTTAGCGCACACAAAAGTGTGCTTATGGAATCGACTCTGAACGGCCACACAGTTTAATCCATAGATGACACTACAATTTTTGGAAGGTGGGCAAGCATGCTGTTTTTGGTTACGCATAGGGTTTTCTCAATGCCTACTACTTTGAGCCTGTTAGTTTGGCTAAGACCTAGTCAGCTGTGTTTTCCAGCCAACCCTTTGCCAGTGCAATGCTAACCATTTTGCTCATGGAATGTGTCCTTGGTTGGGGAGTGCCCACACAGGACTAATTGACTGCCCTGATAAGCACCAGGAAGCCTCAGGCAGCTGCCCAAGAGGGGGAATTCCAGACCGATTTAGACTTATTCCACATCAATTAATCAAAAGTAATTGGGTATATATAGCAGGGTATATATACCCTTACTCAGTGACCCTTCTAGAGGCCTCAGATGACTAAAGGCCAGTGTGCCCCAACCCCAGTTCACCCCAACCCACCCCCCGGATGGATTCTGTATTATAGGTCATGGGCTTGCTTACTCTGGCAAGACATCCAGTTGTGTTAATACAATTCAGCACTTTTACCAAAAATTAGACCGTTTGTAAAGAAAATATGTGGAAGAGCAAGTTTCATGATGAGGACAGGTTATTGTTTAATTGGTTCCTGTCGATATCCAAAGCTTTTGTCAGTGAAGGTTAGGTGAGCATCTGTCACTTGGTGTGTGTCTCAAACTTGACTCAAAAAATGTCTCAAACTTGCGGAAAGTATTCCAAGTTCTATATGTACTTTGGTGCATCATCTTGATGGTTGTGCTATTTAGTGACACTTTCTTTCTAAGATTTTTAGTGTTTAGTGGAAGTGCTTCTTAGGCCCAGTTAGCTCCACTGGTCATGTTGACATTTCAAGGTCTTGTTGGTGCAGATATTTTGTCATGTTTGGCTTTGCCAAAATTGAGTGGATGAGTCATTCATGAGGGGTTATTGTTTTAGCGGCAGGTGTACATTCCAACTAAGAACACTTAACTTTATTCCATTATCTAATTTTAATCACAGACAGGAGATAATATTAAATTTGTTGTTTTTTTCTACCACACACCTAGTATAACTGACCAATGTGCAGTTCAATGAACAAAGTCAATCCAGTGGCACTCAAACAAAACAGCATCACAATATTAGTGCAGGATCTGTCACAAATCAGTGGAGTGGAGGAATGCAATCAGTCAGTCATTGTGTGTGTGTGTGTGTGTGTGTGTGTGTGTGTGCGCGTGTGTGATCTCAATCTGTTGCCTTGTTATGAATAGCCCCAGTTTTTTGGGGGTCTGTGGGCGTGCTGGTACATTTGGAGCACAAGTTGATTGTTTTGACTGTGGCTTGGCATGGCATATTTTGTTTGCGCACAGGGTTCTGGTTGGTGTGGACAATCATTATCATCCTGATCTGCTGCTGCGTGTGCCACCACCGCCGCACCAAGCACCGGCTCCAGCAGCAGCAGCGGCAGCACGAGATCAACCTCATCGCCTACCGCGAGGCCCACAACTACACCTCCCTGCCCTTTTACCTCAGTAAGCAGCCCTCGTATCAATGCTAAATCATGCATCATTCTTCAGTATGATAAGTTAGTGTTGACTGAGCCTCCCTGGATTGAAAGTGGTGTTTACTCTCTTTTCAGTAAGTGTTTACCTAGTGCAGGGGTCTTCAACCTTTTTCAGCTCAAGGACCCCTTGGCTGTGAGAGAGACTTAGCACGGACCCCCACACCTGGCCCACCTCAAATCCTGCCGTCATTTGGATCGTCAGTCATGAGTGCCTACATGCACGAACGCACACATTCTAAACAGGCGTTATTATTAACAGGGGGGTAACTACTGCTTTAAACAACTCTTCTGATATTTCTTTACATAGTGTTGCATAAATTCGCCCTATAATAGAATGAATGTCACAAGAGTTAACCAAGCTGGATATATTCAGCTAAATTCAGGCAAAGCTTAATTAGCTCAAACCGATACAGACATAAAGCCCCTTCCTCTTGTGTAAATATAACTTTGTCTTACAGAAGGAAACACAAACACATGAGATTATCGTTATTGTTTTATTGTGATGGTATGAAATCGTGGAGAACGTTGGATGAATGAATTCGAGCAGAATGCCTTGACGCACAAAGACCGCAGACTCTCAAACAAAAACAAAAAAAACAAAGCAAAACATCACACAGAACAAATACCCTGCAAAGTTCAGGAACCATCAGTCCAGACATTGAACAAACGAATCAAACGTAATTTAACTCCCTTAATGAAAAGAACGAGTTTGCTGAATACGAAGCTAAACTATTTAACTAAAACGCACGGGGGGAAAGAGTTCTTTAATCGCGATGCTCCTACTCAAATAAAAAAAGGTGTGTGGAACAGAGCTTCTCTATTCTAGGACTGATGACATTTGCGAGGCAGAGTGTCATATCAGGCTCAGGCTGAAGCCGTTTTGGCATAGGTTAGCAAAATATTACATAGGGATCACATGCATAATTCATGGGTAGCCAACAATGTGTTATTTAAAAACGAATATGAAGCGATTTTCTTTTGAACATTATGTTAACTATGACAAATTTTATTTATAGCTTCAGACTAAATATTTTCACGGACCCCCTGCAGTAACCCCGGTTGAAGACCCCTGACCTAGTGTTACTAACCCGTCAGTACGTCTTTACTTGGTGTTTACTGTCCTATCAATGATTAGGTTTCTTGTATTGTGACACCAGTAGTAGTAATTGTCTGGTTTATCCCATGTATTTTTATTTATTTATTTATTTTTGCTTTCTTTTAACCCTTTCCAGGGTTCCTGCCAAGTTATCTGCTGCCTGCCTATGAAGAGGTGGTTAACAGACCACCAACACCCCCACCCCCTTACAGTCCGGCCCAGACAGTGGTGACGGAGGTATGCAGCTCGCCCACACAGATCGACCAGCCGGAAGCTCACTGCCTGCAGGGCCCATCCAGCCTCTCGGGCCCTGGGGTTCCCTCAGCCACCTCCACCTCCAGTCCTGAGCTTCAGCAGCAGCAGCTCCAACATCTGCCTGTCTCCAACCTCCGAAGGTTGGGAGACGAGGGCAAGCTGATCACAGGGGCCCCAGGCGAGGGCAGGCAGCAGCAGCGCTGTCAGCCGCCGGTGCCACTACTGCTTGCTGGGGAAGGCCCCCTGGCACGAGGAGGCAAAGCCAGAGACTGCTGCAAGGAGTTGGGTTGCGAGCCCCTGGGCTGCCCCCCTTCCTCGCCCCTCGACGACAAAGACCACACGCCCGGGAGGCACAGACGCTTCACGGGCGACTCGGGCATCGAGGTGTGCGTGTGCAGCCGAGGCGTAGGGGAGGATGAGGAGGAGGAGGACAGTGAGGAGCAGATGAAGGAGCTAGAGAGACTGATGGACGTGGGGGAGAACGAGGACGAGGAGGCGGCTCTGCGCCAGCACAATTTCTGCGACAGCTGCCAAACTCCCAGTGGCTTAGTCTCCTGTGGGAATCCGCAGGCCCCTTCTGGGGATGAGGTGTGTGGAGACAGTGATGGCCTTGAGCAGACCCAGCCTCTGCATGTCCCCCACCACCACCTTCATCAGCAGCAGCAGCAGCAGGAGCAGCATGGTCTGGCTTCGGTGCCGCGCTCCCCTGTTTGTCTGCACTTGCACACCATCAACGAGCAGGATGGCTCCCATGGCCACGGCAGCACAGAGAACCAGAGCTGAGCACTTTGCGTCGCTAGCTAGCTAGCTGGAACCCAGAGTCTTTCAAGTATGGGCGACATCCCTTTACTCCCTAACTGTACTTTCATTGTGTGTGTGTGTTCCTGTTATGTGAAGTCATGGAGTTGCAGGAGGAAAGGGGAGTTCTTGCCTGTGCTGAAGGGATCAGCATCACCCCCCCAAAGCACTGACTTGTGTAGGAAAGTCAAGGAAAGGATAGACCTGTGCCTTGTGGGATAGGAGATGAGGAGATTGTATCCCGCCTGTGTCTCCCTCCCTGTCTGTCTGTCTTGTCTGTTTGTCTGTCTGTTTTCAGAGACGAGCCCTGCAAAAAAGAGAAGCAGAGACAGAGAGAGAACTGGGCTCCCTATCAGCAGCACGAGTCGTTGGCTTTAGTAGCAGGTCATTAGAACACCTCGTTCCCATGTATGGGACAGGATTACGCAATGCAAGCAAATATTAAAAGAGGGTTGCGTTGCTTCAGCCTCTCTGCCCAGTACTGTATGTGCTATCAACCAGGACATCAGGGCAAGCTTTATTAGTGAAGACGTACAATACCCTGTGTTGCCATATTTAATAGTAGCCTGTATCCTAACAGACGTCCCTCACGTCCTCAGCTAGAGGGTTGTAGTACTAGGGGGAACCATATTGTATTGGTACATTTAGCAGTGTTTTATATAGAGATTATGCCACACTGTTTTCAAATCAGAGGTACAAGAACCTTTGTTTTGTTGTAGCACTCATATGCTCTCAAGCACATGTGCACAGCTGTGCATGTAACTTTTTCCTTTATAATTGTTGTTGTGCAAGAGGCAGAGCTTAACCCTTATCCTAGATTATGTAAATCTGGGTGGGGGTCAAAAATGAGAACAAAACCTTACATATTATTTGCTTTGCTTAAGGGAAACTCATGAAGTCAAACAATAACCACAACAGGGGCAGGCCAGAAACCTACAATGTGTGAAGGCAGTTCCCTCTGACAGAACAAGCTTGTTGAACAATACTGTGTGTCGTTTGACAGAAGCAATAATGCCTCAAAATTCAAGAACGAAAAATGAAAGCCACTGAACTTGTGAGAGATGAGTGTGTGATGATAAGTACATGTTTCCATTGTGTGTGCGTGTATGTGTGTGTGAGTATGGTCTTCAGTCAGACTTTTCACTCTGTCCTGTTGTTTTGGATAGTTTTACCCAAAGGTGGCTGAGTGGAGTTTTTACCCTCATAAGCAGTGCCTACCCATATCGCCTACTGTAATGACGCATCATATCATCTTAACTGTTAAAAAGAAAACACAAATAGGATGTTCCACCTATCCACCTATTTTTTCAGTCCTTCTGTGCAGCAGAAATAAGCATGTTATGACTTTAGAAAGCACATGGTGCCTTTTTGTTGTTTTTGTTCGCCGCACTCATTGTATTGTTCTCCTCGATTGCCTTATCAAAATTGTGGGAGCCTCAAGACCGCGTGACAAAGGCAAGGCCAGTATGAGAGATTAAACACATTTCCTGACTTAACCCTGGCTCGGTTTCCCCTATTCTGGAGTGTCTGGTCTGACAGGTTGTAGTAGTTTCTTTTTCCTAGCCCTTAAAAAAAAGTTTGGAGCAGCTGTTGTGTCCTTACAATATGGCTTGCCTAGCTGATGGTGTATTATTTGGTCTTAGTTTGGAAGTATTTAATAGCACTATAAGGGAATGATATTACCACTAACAGTCATAAGTGATAGATTGTGTAGTTTTCAGGGTAGACTTCATTAGTAGATATCCTTCCTAGCATCTTATCTGATCTGAAGCATGCAGACCTATTGTGATATGTTGGGCATTGGAAACTGTGTCTACAGTTTACAGCATGGAGCTCCGTAGTTGGTAGGTTTTAGTGTTGTTAGCTAAAGCCTAGTTCTTATTACTACAGTAAACTGTAGGAAGACGTGTGTGTTTTGGATAATGTGTGTAGGTTCAGTTACAAGTAAATCTTTGGATGTGTGATTCTAAGGGTTTTGACCATGTTTCAAGACATGGATTTATTAGTTTTGTTTTCGCAAATAGACTCTGTGTCTGAGCTGTCGTGCTGAGTATCTTATTGGTAGGCTGTGATGGAGGACACTTCCTAAAACCACAGTTACAAGGCCACTGATAGGCCTTCAGCCCATAAGATAGCACTAGGTGTCTGCATGTTTTGCTAACACGGGCCCTAAATCTTCAAGGAAAACATTAGCTCTCAGATGTGTGGTTTCTAGCCTTTGAAGGACTGATAGTCATAGATAGTCACAGTCTACGCCAGATGATATTAATAACCACAGATAGGCTAGCCACCCCAGAAAAAAATAATATGCTGTCAGGTGTTATTGTATATGGGTTTGACTAACAGCTTTAGTTGCCTTTGCTTTCCGTTTTACCAAACTGCACTTGCTGTCATACAGTAATAATGAATGAATAAACAAGCCAGTTGTCCAATCCATGGTGCTTTTTCCATTTTTCATTATAGGTAATTAGATATCCCCACCAGCTTTGAAGTCTTGTGACCAAATAAAAGAAAATTCTGGAAAGAAGTAAAATGGAATCTTTAAAGCTTTTTGTGTTATTTTGTAATGTTTCTTTTTGCCTGAATAAGGTGTCATTGCACTGTTTTAACTTCTTAAACAACATAGTGGAAGGGGAAGCCAAAGCTTTCCATTTGAGTCCAGGTACTGATTTGGAAACCAAGTGAAGTCAAAGGAGTGAATGTTGAAGATTATGACATGTAAATAAAGAGAAAGTTTGTAAAGAAAAAAAACACCTCTGTCTTGTTTTATTTACATTGCAACTAGTGGATATGTTCCTGAATTACTGGTTGAACCTGTATAAAGTCATACTTTCTTGCATGCAGTTAACACTTCAGGTTGTTCGCAAATAGTTGTGCTACTTATTTTTCAAAGAAAAACATTCCTTCCTACTGCATGTTCCCTGAAGAAAATGGTTGCCTGTATAGGTCTTTGCTTATTTATGTTTTCTATTCCTTATCAAATGCCAGCCTTGGCTGCACACGCAGATCAACTAAAAGCATGACATTAAACAAGTTAAGCACAGAAGAGACTACAGTATTGCGAAGATGTGATCTAAAGAAACTCAATAATGTGAACATTATTTTAATTTGTCTGGCAGCTCTACTCCTCTGTCAAAAGGGCCTGCTTCTTATCCCAGCCCTCTCTAAGGCATGCAAGGACCTTGTATTTCTGTGGCTGGAGGACCACCCCGAATTTGCCCTCCAGTGAGGGCAGCGGATGTCCAGCAGGCACCTCCAGGCGGAAACGCTGCAGGATCCAGGACAGGAAGAGGAAGAGCTCCATCTTGGCCAGGGCCTCCCCCAAGCACACCCGCACCCCTGCACCAAACGGCAGGTAGCTGGCTGATGGACAGTGCAGACCGCCCTCCTTGTCCAGGAACCGGCCTAAGGGAAGAGCAGGGAAAGGTTGGGGAGGGAGAAAGAAAGGTCACAAGGTCACTTTGTTTGGCTTTTCTCAATAATTGAAGCGTGATATTGTCCTTTTATGGATTTGTATTTTGATGTGTGTTTTGTAAGAGAGCTTTTTTGTTTGTTTTTAGTCAGTCTGTTCTCACCAGGGTCAAATATGTCAGGGTTTTTCCATTCTTTTTGGTCATGATGCAGAGACCAGAGGTTGACAATGACTCGAGCCCCTTTTCTAATGTTCCAGTGTCCAATACTGTAAGACAACAAATCACACATCACATTATTGCTTTAGACCATTAACACAATTATTCTTACATGTGTAACTGATATCTGTTAAAAACAAATATGACATTAGGCCTACATACAATTTACAAAGTAGCTTCAATGTAGGAATATTAGTTTGAGATTTAAGTTGGCCTACTATATAGACTACACAGCATACCTCAAGAAATTATCTGGTAAGATATCAGTCTCCAGGCATTTACCATAATCTTGAGAACTCTGTAATGTTGTCCTTATTTGTTTGTTCTAACATGAAAGGAATGCAGACAGCATGTAATTATGTACCTGGCATCAGTCAGAGCCACATGGGGAATGAGGAGTGGAGAAACAGGGCGAATGCGAAGCACTTCTCTGATGGTGGCCTCCAGGTAAGGGAGGTTTCCTCGGTCGCTGAGCTGAGGGTTCCGTTCCCTTCCAATCTTGCTGTCGAGCTCAGCCTGGATTTTAGCCTGAACCTGGAAGCAATCAGAAGCATCATAAGGTGAACCTTTTACCCTTTGGTGACCAAATAACCCCGACCCCCATGTCTATAGTGAAATACAAGGAAACTTGCTTAGTCACCAGTTTAATGCCCCGAATTTCAAAGGTGTGCTCACCATATTTTACACGAGTTCTGATCATAAGCTGCGAGAGTTTTAGTTGCCCATAATTACTATTGTAAATTTAAGTATTTTTTGTATTTAATAAATGGATTTGTTCTATATTTTGAGGAAAATGTCTTCATACTTTAAACTAAATTACTAGCCTTTAAAATAGTTTACTTTGTTATTGTTTAATATGTATTACTCAACAAGTATTTTTTTTATTTACCAAATAGATTTTTTTATGTGCTTTTAAACTAAAACTAAACTTTCAAATAGTTTTCTCTGCTTGCACCTCTATGACAGCTAAGTACAGATCTGTGACGTGGCAAGCCATTTCACCATTCAAAACTTGTTGATTAACATTTGTTCCAACACCCTTTTTTGAAAAATTACTTGTCAACTAATCTAGTAAATTATTGACAGACTGAGGACAGACAAAAGTTAGGGCATAATATAATACACAATTGCAAAAGAAAGTAACAAAATATGTGTCCAGAGTATTGACCCACCTACCTGTGGATTATGGATTAGATATGCAATTGACCATTTCAAAACAGTAGTGGTTGTCTCCACCCCTGCCCCAAAAATATCGCCCACAGTCATGAGGAGATGGTCATCAGTCAGACCCACACCCTGTGTGTTTGTGTTGTTGTTCTCAGCACTGCGTTTGGCCCGCAGCAAGGCATCCAGCAAGTCCCCTTGGATGTTGTCACTGTAGTTCATCTGCAGAGGGCGACAAAGATCATTTCAACCCGTTGGCCAAAGATGCCCTCATTGTGCTTGGCTCTAAAAGGCCACCCAAACAGTGAAGTGATTGCACCAAAATTACATCAGCCTCCAAGACTAAACGGACATGGCTATCCAAACACTCTTGCCCTCGAGATAGGGTCTCATGTACCTTATGTTCCTCATATTTCTTCTGAAGCAGTTTGTCTCTGGTAGACACACAGTCATTGAGGATTTTCAGGTCTTTGTTTGGGAAAATCTGTTCAAAAGAAAAACATCACTGTAGACATATAGTGACTAAAAATAACTTAGTAAATGATAATTCCTGTTACTTAACCACATGTGGAATTTTACCTGTAGCCAGGGAAATATGTCTACTAGGCTGTCTTTGGCGACTGTGTCCACTATTCCTTGACTGTAGTTGAGCATAGCCTCAAACTCTGGGTCTCCTTGCTTGTAAGAGGAGTTGAAGCACAAGGAACAGACCACGTTTGTGACCGCACGGGTCAGCTCTGGACCCAGGTCGACAGCCAAACTCTGCATCTCACTCAGGGTATTACACATGGCATCAGCCTCCCTGGTGACTGAGAACAGACAGATGGGGAGAAAAAGGATGTTAGGAAAAAAGGCAGTAAAAGAGACATTTGAAGAAATACGGGTTATGATGGACTCACTGATTTTCTCGATTGAAGCTGTCCCTTCTCCAAACATGTAGAGAGACCCATGCACAATCTTTCGGTGAAACTTCCAGGTGGGACTGTAGTCTGCAAAGGCTATGTCTTTTCCATCACGTGTTAAGATATCTGTGGTGACCTTTAAGATAGAGTATGTCTGTTTATAACAAAACAAAATTGTTCTCTCATCTAGCTAAAAAATTTCAAATAACACATACATTTAAAAGAAGAAAAAAAAAGAAAAAAAATCCTGGTATACTCACTGTCCGTGGTCTTCCAGCAAAAGTTTTTCCTTTCTTCATAAGGACTTCTCTTGCATGTTGGTAACTGTTAACTATGATGACATTGTGTGAGCCCAGCATGAGAGAGTAAGTCTCACCGTACTTTTTCTGCAGTTCTTGGAAGAAGATGTGTGGTGGCTGATCACTCCTCAAGCTCAGGAGGCTCCCAATGATGGGGAGGGAAGGCAGAGCTGGGGGGCTCCTGTCTCGAAATGACCCAAATGTCCTTCTCAGGTAATAAAGAATGATGACAACTGCCGAGAAAAAGAAACTGCAAATGAGCCAGGCCATCCTATCCACTTGATGTGGTGTTCGTTATGTGTTTGTTTTTATAAGGTGGATGTTGAATGGATGATGAATGAAGCTTCGACTACAGCCTGGGGCTCTGCTCTGCATGATCACCACCAGACTGTGCATAGTAGGTGGTGGCAAAGAGTATTTATCAGTGGTCTTCAATGTCATCTCCTTGACCCAAAATATTTTAACAATTTGTTATCTATGACACATCTAAGTCAGACCGCAACAAATTGTCTGTAGATGAGATATAATATTGAGGACTAGTTATTATATGGTTGTAATAGGTTTTACACTGTCCTTTTTCATTTATGACAATTCTAATTGCGTAAGAGGAAAAAAAAAGTGTAAATGACTGGGTCTATATAATTATATCGACATCACCGACATCGACACCGACTATCGAATCTGTGAAGTTGTGCTCCATCCATACTTTTGCCAATCAACAATTTAGATTGTCCCTCGTATCACGCCGTACATGTTGATCCATCATGGCGTCCTCAGATGCTCAACCCCGTTTTGGTCAGTCTGTTAAAGGCCTTTTATCTGACAAAGTAGGGTCTTGCAGTGGAGATGTTATCGCCCTCACTCGTCAAGTTTTGAAGGGATCACGCAGCCAAGAGGTGATTTATTAAAACTGAGGATGAAGTGTGTTCTTTACTAGAGTAGGCACCGCCGATGCTATGTTTTGGTTCCTGATAGCAAGACTCGCTAGCTAACATTAGACAAAAACACACGACCTTTTCAAACTCCTGTTGAAGGAATGCAACATTGTTACAAAACGTGTAACGTTAGTCAGTTATATTGTATGTAACATATAACTATACGTGTTAATAACAAAGGTCTAACGTTACATGTGTAGGCCTAAGTGATAGCCTAACACTAATTTAACCGTGATTTTGTTTGTCTATAGTTTTTTTATGTTAATCTTATCTAACGTTATAATGTGCTCAAAATAATTATTCTTTTTTTCAGCTTCTTAGCCAAGCGGCTAGAAATATGGTGATTCAAGAGGATGCAATCTTGCATTCGGAAGATGTGAGTAACCCCAACATAACCATTGATAATTGTCTGAAGTGCGTTACATTAAAAAAACTGTAACCTATTATTTGTTTACAAGGATTACAATAGTCTAGTTTTGTTCTGATTAATGTTCATAATGTATTTCCTTCATATGTACAGAGTCTTAGAAAGATGTCCATCATAACAACACACCTGCAGTATCAGTAAGTGTCTCTTTTGGTAATCATGTATTTAATTGTATCCTTATACATGATCTTAACCTCTGTAATTCATATTTATTTTACTCTTCAGACAGGAAGCCATTCAGAAAAAGTAAGTCATAATAAACATATTATATGATAAGGCAATATCACATTCAACATTCAATGCCACAATATTTTGAAATCATAACTTTTTTTTCTTTCTGATAGTGTGGAAAGCTCAAGAAATCTACAGGATCAGCTTAGACACTTATTAAAATGACCATGGACATTCATTGTGTTTACCCTCTGAGATATTGAAATGTAAAAAGTGTGCCTTGTTTTACTGGATGACCACCCTGTAAGCTTTGTTTGCTTTATTTATGTTTTATATTTATTCTTGTCTCATAAATTGTTCACATTGCAGATTGTTAATTGTGAGTCTAGCCTATAACATGAAGCCTTTCTCAAGTAAGTAATTACAGGTGCTGTTATGTGATTAGACTGTATTTTGTTTTTGTTGTTGCCATCACTATTATGCATTCAGAAATGTTTACACAATTTGGTCATGGCTTGATTATTCAGGGTGAAAAACAAGGATTCTCAGATTTCAGTATGTAATGATAATTCAGGAAAAAAAGTAATTAGCCCAAAATAGCATGCAACAAGTAATACCTTGCTCTTCGAACATTTGATTGGAAAGTTAGCATTACGTCTACATTTGATTTGAAAGTTAGCATTTGCTGTTTCAATTCAGCCTAGTACACCTATGTCACAAATGTCAGTCCTGTGTTGTGCTGTCAATTTTTGTTTAACGTGAAACTAAATAAAATGTGATGTATGTATGTTTGTCTTTATATGATATTTTGCTCGGTATATATTATAGTGTGATAACTTAGATGGTTGCAGAAGTATTGTGTACAGTTCCATCCTACACTCTATGCAGCGGCGAAGGGACCACCTGCACCAAAACCTGCATCCTGACCAAGGCTAAGCAGATGTCTGACCAAGGCCTCAGCCTTGGCCTTAAGCAGACTTAAATTACCACAAGGTTTTCATAAGAGTTTTTTGCTATAACTGCTTTATTCAGTCACGTGTCTTTTTCTGTGATAGCAAAGCAGGGTGTACCGCTTCAAAGAGTTGGTTAAGGTTGAACCAAAAGTAAAAACCAGAGCAATTTACTTTGAACTATACGCTCATTGTGAACAAGGTTCTATTGCAGTTGTTATGGCATATCTGTTATGGCATATCTTACTTTCAGAAAAGAGCAGTTTCTGTTTTCTTTCTTCATATATAGGAAGAGACTGAGTAAATGCATCTGAGATGCAAAGCAATTAACATAGGCTACTTGTACTCGCGTTTGTATTACAAATGAGTTTCAGGAATGCAAACTATTGCAACTTTAAACGTGCCAGTTATTGCAAAGAGAACCTTGAAATGAAGAATGTGTTCCTCTCTAAACCTTGAAATTCCACCTTATCAGTCAGCAAGGCCTCCAAGAATGTAGTTACCCTTTGCCAGAAACATAAAAATAAACTCAGTTGAACAGGTGGCATAGTAATGCTATAGAATTCATTAATATCCTGTTTAGATTAGTTTGGGTTTTTATTTAGCTTTTTGTACCAATATATTTTAACTTTGATTTTCCACTAGATTCTGTGTCTAATTTGTCTGTATTTCATCAGTATTAGGGGATTGAGAATTCTTGATTTTTTGTTAGTTGTTAGTTGTGTAAGTCAGGTTTTAAAACTGTAAGACATCATAAATAAGCAACAGATTGGGGCTATTATAAATAAGAGATGTAAAAAAAAAAAAAAACAAGAATGAATTGAAAAGAATAAGGATGTAGTCCGTTGGGCGTGCCATAATGTGGCGTTTGGCTCCCCCTTCAGAGGTATATGGGTACGTACAAATACATGTAGATTTCAGTTATTTCTTTAGTTTCCCTAAACCAAAAATCAAACTCTTCGTCTGTTAATATGGCGTTATCCAACAACAAGATATCCATTAGTATACTAATCGAATATTTTAAAAAAAAGTTTGGAAGGAAGAGAGATAATTGGACTAGAAATGACGCACATTTATCTTTAGTGTATTCATAGTCCACTGTCCAAAAAAGATATCCCACGGAAAACTCGAAACAATTTTGATGAAGTGCAGACATTTATTGGAGCTATAAACTTATAAAATAAAACAGTATGGCTATTGTGTGCGAGATCGCTCGCTATTTCCACGAATGCGTTCTGTCCACAAGCTATTTCTGTTGTTGAAAGTAAAATCAGTTTGAAATAGTTTAAATTGTCTCAAGCATTCTCAGTTACTCACCAAGCACATTAAAATGCCAGTCGCCGCTGTATGAAACATCTGTCTTTAACCTCTGACAGCTGTTCCGTCATTGGTAGGCTTTGATTGGATGTCAAACACCACTCCCACTTCCTAAGACTTGCCCCCTTACTCAGGGATTGGTCTTCCAATAAATCAGACACACCATTCACGAGGATGTGGCGTTCCTTTGCATGTTTATTTTGAGTTCCCATTTGTCCAAGGAAAGCATAAGACCCACCTTCCTGTGTAGGCACGATATCATTGGGCTTTTAAACTGTCTATCATTGTACATCTGGAATAACACGAGTATTCACACAGTCCGCGCTACCATGTAGCCTGCAGGCCACGGGAGAGGGTGAGTTATGGCAGTTTTAATGTTTGACGTGAGACAGGTAGTTGCGAAGATGAAAGCGGGCTTCGATTCACTCTGACTTCATGCATACTTTTTTCATTCAGTAAAACATGCCCACTGTCAACATGGCAGAGCAGTCGACTGCGGTGCCCTCTCCTAATATGGCGGCACTTAGCCCGGCTAGATCATTGACTGTTATTTTCTTAATTGTCAGCGGCTGTCTGGTAAGCTCTGCAAATGGAAAGGAGAGAGTAGACGAGACTGTCATCATAGGTCTTCGGCTGGAGAATTCGGACGAAATATCTTACATGGATGAAGGCTTTTTGCGCATCAGCGAGCGCTCGCGTGTCAAGTTGAGGGTCTATGGGCAAAACATTAACAACGAGTCGTGGTCCAAGATTGCCTTCACTGAACACAGGCGAACAAGTGTCCCAGACGACGCGGACAACCTGTCAGATTCGAACCTGCAAAACCATGGAGATGCGTCTACGGGACAGTCATGTGGCATCCGCTCCTCTGATATAATTATCCTTCCCCATGTTGTAGTGGACAGAAAAACGTCAGGCTTGATCGAAATTGACGTAAAACCTCTACGGAAAACTGAGAAGAGTAAAGTTTACTACCTTTGCATAGCCACAGCGCCTACTGGGCCACCAGGTACATCGGACGGGTGGGCTGAGAACACCTGGATTTACCACGATGGGCAAGACACTAAGGTTCTTGTGGTGGAAGAGAAGAAGTTCCTCTTACCCTTTTGGCTCCAGGTGATCTTCATTGCGATGCTTCTGTGCCTCTCGGGAATGTTCAGTGGGCTAAATTTAGGCCTTATGGCCCTTGACCCTATGGAACTTAGGATAGTTCAAAATTGTGGGACAGAGAAGGAAAGGAAATATGCAAAGAAGATCGAACCTGTGCGAAGTCAAGGTAATTATTTATTGTGTTCCCTTCTATTAGGAAATGTACTGGTCAACACTACTCTTACAATATTGCTGGACGACATTGCTGGCTCGGGCCTGATAGCAGTGGTAGTGTCCACCATTGGCATTGTCATTTTCGGTGAAATAGTACCTCAAGCCATCTGCTCGAGGCACGGTCTGGCGGTGGGGGCAAACACAATTTTTCTGACCAAATTTTTCATGATCCTCACCTTCCCTGCTTCATACCCAGTGAGTAAACTGTTGGACCATGTCCTAGGACAAGAGATTGGCACTGTATACAATCGAGAGAAGCTCTTAGAGATGCTTAGAGTTACAGATCCGTACAATGACTTGGTGAAAGAGGAGCTCAACATCATTCAGGGTGCTCTGGAACTCAGGACCAAAACGGTGGAGGACGTGATGACTCCTTTGAGGGATTGTTTCATGATTACTGCAGACGCTATCCTTGACTTTAATACCATGTCTGAAATCATGGAAAGCGGATACACCCGCATACCCGTGTTTGAAGGGGAGAGGTCCAACATCGTGGACCTGCTGTTCGTGAAAGACCTGGCCTTCGTGGATCCTGATGACTGTACCCCGCTCAAAACCATCACCAAGTTTTACAGCCACCCTTTACACTTTGTGTTCAATGACACAAAGCTGGATGCAATGTTGGAGGAGTTTAAAAAAGGTAAGGTTATAAGATGTTAGAAGTTATTATGATCTGTCACTCACCCACCCTACCAGTGGACTAGTCTTTCTTTCTATAGCAGTTATGACACACATCATTTTTATTTTAACCTTTTAAAATGTTGTACAGTCACAAGTTAATGACCCCAG
This sequence comes from Limnothrissa miodon, assembly GCA_017657215.1. Classification (NCBI taxonomy): domain Eukaryota; kingdom Metazoa; phylum Chordata; class Actinopteri; order Clupeiformes; family Clupeidae; genus Limnothrissa; species Limnothrissa miodon. The sequence continues at coordinate 322,528 of JAGFZM010000169.1, read as the reverse complement.
TGACACTCACCACAGGTACGATTCAGAAAGATTATTCCCGTGAGAGTCTGTAGATATGTCACTGAGTGTACTCAATAAAGCCATATAGTTTATAATCTACAATTACAGTAGTTCACAGAGTGCACAGAAGCTTTAAAATGCACAGTGAGTTTAAATAATAGTTTTTAGTGACCTCACTATCTGGCCTCTGGCTTCATCTCCTTAAATCTGATCAACAGTCAGTTCGTTTAATTTTTTTGAATGTGCTTAGACAATCCGCTCACAAGTGGACACCTGAGATCACTGTGTATTTGTCTTCAGATTTTATACCCAGAGGTGCAGTTTCCAAGATTCTGTTAATGTAATTTCTGCATTTACACTTCAAATGCGCCCCAGGCCAGCTTGGAAAGCGGTTTGAGTGATTGGATCAGAACATACAGATTTTGCTGGTTGATTACACTTGTACTAAGTGTAGTCCACCTCTAATCCAGTCACCTAAAACAATTAGTAAAATCTAGTCCACGCCAAAGTCAATTGAATATAGCAGGAAGTCTGACTGAAGTCAGTGGTTTATCATGTGTCAGAGGTAACGGAGTTCTTCAGCATACATGAAAACACAGTGCATGCATTGATCCACTTCAGCCCATGTCACAATGGCAGAAGAGATACTAGACTTGTACAATGTCCTCTGTCTGTGGGCAATACTTTAAAATACTGCATGCTCAACAGTGGCTTATTCAGCAGCTGATGGGATAACCACAGAGAAATGTCACCTAAGGGCGTTGTGTGTATCTGAAATAACAGGTCCACTGATGTTTACGGGTCAGACAGAGCTCACTCTAGTAAATAAAGGCACCCTCTTTTACTAGGCTCTCTCAGAAAACAGACTGAAGACTGTGTGTCTGACTGTCTGCATACCTGTGACAAAATACCACCCCCCTGACTCAAACATCACTTTGCCTCTTGTTCTCAATGTTTACACTAACACTGCAGGGGCTAGTCATAGAGAAAAAAAAGGCATCAGCAAAATCCATAATCATAATACTTGTCACTTCAGTTTAACCAGAGTGCTGTGCCTCAGCAGTTCTCTTGTATTTCTCTCCATCTCCATCCTACTGTAGCAGCCTGGACTTAATATCTACAGAAGACACTTCTCTCTCTTTCTCTTTCTTTCTGTGAGTGTGAAGCTCGACTTTCCTGAGCATGCACCATTTTGATTAATTATGTACTGTAGTGATGCATGAGTCATCTAAACATCTAAACGTCTCAGTCAAACTGCACTATTCATGATCCTATCATCACAGAATCAGATGTGGAGGGCATGCACGGGGCTTTCCCACTTGGTTAGAATGCCTAGCTGTAAGATGCAAATCCGTTGGACAATACTCAGGTCTTTGGCATTGCAACTTACATAATCACCTGTGCTCCCTGGACTGTTACCTGGACTGTATAATATCAGCTGCTTTGCTTCAAGACTTCCACGTGAAGAGCTAAAAATACCACACATGATTAGTGACTTATAAATCAATGTTAATAATAAAATACAAATATGTAAGTACACATATACTCAACTTTATAACTCTCAGCTTCCCAGTCAACATCAACAACAAACAAACAAAACTGGCAATATTAAATTGGAAGACAAGTATAGCTAGTTTTAGTTTCTTTAGTGTTTAGTGAGGATAGATTGGACTTGTGTGGTGCATGCAACAGCTTATCATCAAATTATGAAAGCTGCCATTGTTATATTTCATATAAAATAATGTTTTAATATTCATGATGCATTCAGTCCAAATGGAGCACGCCTACTACTCTCGACTATCTTGTTTTCCTCATAGTTTGTCAATAGCGCCAGCCCAAGCTGCGGAGAGCCCAGTATGAAGGCCCTGCCGGTAAACGCTTAGCTTTTTAAACAGGCCAGCATTCCACCAGCTGTGGCACAACAGGAAATGGACTTAAAACAGATTTGGACAACAATTGATATGCGCTGGTTTTACAGCGTGAGCCATCAACAAAGCCTGTCTTAGAATCCCCCAATCGACCTCTGAAAGGGGCCACTGATATGGTGCAGTCATGTCGGATATGTTTACTTTAAACCAGTCATTAATGAAACTGTAATAGAGCTATTCACCATTGACTATGCCCACAGTGGTAATGCACAACTCTTGGGACTTGTAATGCAGGAGTTTTATTCATTTCTTGTTTTTTTCCCCTTGATTTTTGTTTTCCTTGATTTTTTTTTTCTTTCCTTTGTTTTATCATTTTACAACAAAATAAGGAGACATAACAACAATTTATCTGACTTTTTCTTCAGTCACTAGAAGCCCTGTTTTGCAAGACAACATTGAACATACATAATGTTTCAGTTTCAGCATTTTCTTATTACCTGTGCTCCACACTAAATCTTACTACAACAATAAGGTAGATAATTACATGAACACAACATACCCACACAGTTTACAGTACACAACACCTTACTTTTGATGATGTTTTGTTGTGCAGGACGGGAGGGCGTTTGTTATCACCGCTGATGTTTTGTGATGGGAGTGTTATCACTTGTTATGTAAACTTGTGACTGCCAAGGCAGCCAGCCCTATATTTTGGTTTTCCCCCATGTTTATAGAGTGATGCCCCCCCACACACCCCCAGGAATGAGAGGTATTCGCGTGGGCTTGGATTGCCCTAATCCCTTAAGCGGGCCCAGGGCTTCACAGGGTTAATAGGCGTTTGTATGGAGAAAGCCAGGCCATTAGCCCATATTGACATCGAGTCACGTCATTGCACAAACTACAAGCTGTTTTCCTGTCAAGCCAACGTGCTTTCAGGGAAAGGGGTTAGTAATTGTACTAATGGTGACCTCAAAATGCTCACATTATTATGAAACACACTAAATTATGTAGTGGGCTTCAGAGCAAATGTATTTATTATGTTTTCAATAAGTGCAACAGTGTTAAAAATCTTCTCTAATTAGAATCATACAGATAACAGCATGTACTGTACACAGTTGTCTGGGACTAAGTTCCTGCTATGGCTTAATTGAACCCTGGACATGTTGACGGGCTATGTATGTGCTGGGATCAGCAGTGGTACTTGGATGCCTGAGACTCTCACAATGTGTGGTCACACAGGACTTGGGCACTTTCAGCAGCGACTTAACTTGGTGTGGCTTTGAGGCTTTGTGCCACGGCTAATTGTTTTCATTTAGGTATTAATAAGGATTTGCACAGCTTTCAGTAGCCAGGGCCAGACGTTTTCATGTTTACAGGGTGTTAATTGCCATTGGCACACTTCAGTTGCTCAAATACTGAGTCTCTCTCAGAGTTTTTGTTGTTGTTTTTGAAGTGTGAATAATGCCTAGGAATGATGTCTGGTTGTTATAACCGTCACTCTCTTTATCATGTGGAATTGGAATAGGTTGATTTGCTGGCGTTGTGGAGGGTGGCCATGCCCTGAGAATCATGTGTGGGAGTATGGGGAGGAGGCCGGATGGATGTTTTCTTTATAGGGAAAAATGTGGTGAGATTTAGCTGCACCTCTACCCCCCCCCCCCCTTCTTATACCAACACCAGTGATCAGTGTGTGAAATAATCAGAAGCAATGAAACAAACATTATTTTCAGTAACTGCAAGATCAGGATTGTAGATAACATGCTACAGAATCCCATCATAAGCTTCTGTTATGCTGTGAATTAAGCACTTTTAAATTATTTTTTCCCCCAGGCTGCAGAAAGTTGATGTACAATGAATTGCCAAATTGCTTGGAAATGTTTTGTGCTTCGTAAGGGTTTGCTGCAGCTACATTTTATTAATATGCTTAATTGTCTCATTCATTCAATGTAGTAAATTGTTTGCTTAGCTCTTAGTCTAGTTTCTATATCTAGAATATCTAAGTTGGCTGCATACTGGACCACACAGACCTCAGATGTTTAGTGCGTTTAACCTTTGTTGACCAACTGAAGATTTAATCATTCCAAACTACTCAGACATGAACATTTTGAAGTATCCCATACTTAACTTTGGGTCAAAAGCCATTAAGCTCAACCCTTTAGAGGCTGTGGCATGACTTGTTTAAAAAAGGACCAGACACGTTTCCCATATATATTCATTGCATTGAAAAATATTCTCGGAGAGCATCATCGAGTAGCCACCCACAGTCTCAGGGACTATTTTTAGAGAAATTCCATTATGGAAAAAATCTTAGGAAAAAAATATCCATTCCATAAATAAATGGGAATTCAGAGAGCAGTTCTGTGAGGCACATTGTGTTTGTTTGAATGTGTATGAGAGAGAACGAGAGAGAGAGAGAGAGAGAGAGAAAGGGAGCAAGAAAGAGAGGGGTGAGGAAGGAAGTGTTTTTGCATGAATGTCAGTGGACGTTTCTGAGGCAAACAAATACTGTATCTAGTAACCTAGTTTTTGTCATTTGTGGTATCGATTCATTCTACAAGTCACTATCCGTAATCATCATGGCTCAGATCCCCACTGAACACTTTCATTTACTCATCTCAACTGTTAATGGTTCTTCACTCAGACACACAGAACATCAAAAGCTACTTACATATAGTTTTTTGACTTATCAAGCTGAACCTTACAACACATTCATTATTTATTATTAAAATGTACTCCCATTCTCCTTCCACATACAAACACACAGACACACCAAAGTTAACCCAGAAGAATTTCTTTAAAAATTTGTGTTGTGTTAAGGCAGTCTATAATACTTCTTTGGCTCACTGTGTCAGCCAAAGAAGGATGAATGAACATTGTATGTTTTCCCGAATTGTTGGCATTCCTTCTCAGTTTCTTGAAAAATACTTTTGTGGGAAACTATGAAAGTATGACTGACCTGGTCACTGGTCATTCTTTAGTCATGTTGGGGTCCACCAGAGCATGCTGGAGACTACGTATGGGCCTCAGACTGCTGTTGACGTAAACATCTGTCTTCACGTAGGGTTCAAAAAGGTGTTTACACAGCTGTCACAAAGTCATAAGTCGTCTACCATTCAAGAATGTGTGTGTGTGTGTGTGTGTGTGTGTGTGTGTGTACTTGTGTGAAAATGTGTGTGTGTGTGTGTATGTGTGTCATTCATAAGAACATACTGAGGCTTGGAAAAACCTTTGACACAGTGTGGGCGTTCTCCAGGATCCCAGATCACAGAGTGACTCCTCGGGCCGGGAACTTGGTGCCATGCTGTTGGCCACATTTGGCCTGAGCCATTCCTACAGAACACTGCAAGCGTGGGCATTGCCTTTGGACACCACCTTGATTTTTTTTTTTTTTTTTCCCTCATGGTAACAGAAACCTGGGATGTGAATACAAGTGGAAGAATGACTGGAGCCAGAAAGGGAGAGGAACAGAGGGCCTCTTAAATAAAGGACTAGTATAGTAGATCAAACAAGCAAGGCTTTGTAAGGGAATTGTTAACGAAGCACTGCCATTCTTTTAGCAGACAGTGTGAGCCTTCTGCTCCTGATTCATTTTCAGCCAGCGCTTACAAGTGCAGGCATTATTGTCAGGACATTATATCTGTAACATGGTGTTCTTTTTACTCAGCAGGTGGAATCCGTGTCTAACGACGCCACCATCCACTATCTAAGATGCTCGTACAAGAGCAAGAAATACCTGTTCTAGTCTCAAACCAGACAACAATGATTAAACTAGCAAAACCTTATCCAAATGTACAAATGTTACTTCAACACAGCAGTTTTCAGAGATAAGTTGTCCAAGCTGTGGTTTTAATGCGGGTCCTGATTTACAGAGCTTGTCAACGTGAGTCTGTTTCCTTGCGGATGGTTCTGAGTGAGTGAGGCACAGAGGACATCAGGTCACACCGCTGTCACTTCGGTGAGAGCTCCAGCCAGAACGCAATGGAAACTTCATTTTGGGGCTAATATTAGCTGCATGTTCTGGAAAATTCCTTTGAAATGATCACTAGCTGAGAAACAGGAAAAGAATTTTCTTTAACATTTTGGGTTGACAGTGCCGGGCAGGATTTTTTTTCCTTTTTTCCCAAAGCTGCTTATCAAGGGGGTCCTGGGAACTCACTTGTGGAAACATGGGAGATTTGTAAAGAAAACGCGGCAAGATTGTCAGTCTCAGTAACTCAGGTTGACTGGACTTTGGGCATTTTTATGCTCAATACAGGCTCGAGATGCACTGCTCTCTGTGTTTTGTGCAAAAGCATGAAGATCCCAATTATTACGCAGCTGTAGCCAACTCGAGTCAAGTCACAGGAATGACATTAAGAATGTAATAGACCACCATCCTCATTAGATTCAAACAGTGCTACTGTAGGCAGTCCTTGTAACAGTGTCAAGTAAATGAGCTTAGTGTACACTGGGCATTATGCTGCTCTGGCCTCTTTTGTTGTCTGTATACTGTTCTCTTAAACTGTATTGGATGAAAAACACTCCTTATTAACTTTGGCTTCGAGCTTCATTGTTGTTTTGAAATAGCAATCCTTTACTCAGACTTGTGTGTTTGTGTCTTTGCTGCCACAGGGAAGTCTCACCTGGCAATAGTGCAGCGGGTCAATAATGAAGGGGAGGGTGATCCCTTCTATGAGGTTTTGGGCATCGTCACCCTAGAGGACGTCATTGAGGAGATCATTAAGTCTGAGATCTTGGATGAGACCGACCTATACAGTGAGTATTCCGCAAGTAGTATAAACTTGTAGTATGCAAAAAGAGAAAACCTCTAGCACTATTCCTTTCCACAAGAAACAAAATAGTCTTTTCCCATTTTAATTACATTCTGTACATGCTACAAAATCCAATTGCTACACATTTTTTTCTGATGGAAATATATTTTTTTCTTTTTCCTTTTTTTCCTGGTAAAGCTGACAACAAAACAAAGAAGAAGATAGTCCATCGTGAGCGCAAGCAGGACTTCTCCGCCTTCAAGCCGGTGGAGAGTGAGCTGAAGGTCAAAATCTCCCCTCAGCTCCTGCTTGCCACCCTGCGTTTCCTAGCAACAGGTATGTCTGCTGCCGGTCAGACCTGGCTGTCTGCTGCTCACGTGTGAAATTGTGCTGCCAGTCGCTCCGGAGTGTGAGGTCTTTGTTTGGATTAGTCCTTTCCTGTTCTCCCTGTCAATCCTTCCTGAGTGTCTATTTCCTCTCCTTGTAAAACATCAGAGAACAGAATCAGATCTCTTCCTCCAAATCTTACAGTATCATATCCCTCCATTATATTAACTCGCCACCTTTGTGTTAACAGGTTTGGGTCTAATCTTTGCCCCTTTTTCTCCTCAAATAATAATCTCACCCATTCTACACAACAAATTTAAACAGTTATGTTAGACAGTAGAGTAGAACATGTAAACATAAGAACCTACATGTACAGTATATTGTAGGTTTTTACTGTATAAAGTAATAAGTAACATACACACAGCCCATTTTGTTGTTAAGACCTCTATGTCACATTATGTTGGGCAGTGTATACATATTATATTACATTTTAAACTCTTTGACGATGTTTGTCCAAAAGTTCAACTGATATAGAGTAAAATATACACTGCCCAATTTGCTGTGTATCTCCCGTCTCTGCCCTCCTTTCTATTCCCTAATGTTGTATTGTGATGTGTCTTGTGTCATCCTACTATCCTCTCTCTTTTCCTTCCTCTCCTCCACCTCCCTTCCTCCGCTCCTTTTGTAGAGGTGGAGCCTTTTAGTCCAGCTCAGATGTCCGAGAAGATCCTGTTGCGGCTCCTGAAGCACCCTCATGTCATCCAGGAGCTTAAATACGATGACAAGAACAAGAAGCAGCCCGAGCACTACCTCTTCCACCGCAACAAGCCTGTTGACCACTTCATTCTCATCCTACAGGTGTGTGCCTTAACCCAAGCTGTAGAGAATGCTACCTTGATGAGACCCTTCCCTGAAAGTTGTTTGCCACAAAGGCAAGGCTGTGAACCATTCTAGCAGTTGAGATAAATGTGTTTTTCTTCAGTGCTGCTGTCATTTTTAAATCTACAGAGGCATCCATCAAAAATATGAAGATGAAGATAGTTCTTTATGCCTTTAGTTGCATTTTTTTATTTATAAAATCTTCTGTGACCTTTGGCAGGGCAAAGTGGAAGTTGAAGCAGGTAAAGAGGGAATGAAGTTTGAAGCAGGGCCCTTTTCTTATTATGGAATGCTGGCCTTAACCTCCTCCCCAGGTATAGACACACACACACACACACAAACACACAAAACACTGGCTATACTTTGATGGGCCGTGTAGAATTTATAGTATTTTTCTGTATACTTTCTGGAGTATGGAGTGGGTTTTTTCTTCTGATTATCAGTGGTGATTGATCTCTATTGCCACTAATGATTTACTTCCATCTTTCTCCCTCTCCATCTCTGGGTCTGCTGCTGTCCTCTCCAGTTCCTCTTTCTCTGTCTCGAACCTTCGTGGTCAGTAGGGCGGAGTCTTTAGCTGGATCTCCAGGTACCAAACTCCATCCCGCCGACATCCTCTCTCATTTCCCTTCTTTCCTCCATCATGTTCTTCTTTCCTTGTCTCTTCCAAACACGTCATTGTTTAACTTGTCTTCATTGTTTGACACAAAGGGGAATAACATGCTGCATTCGTAACAACAGTAAAAGTAAAACAGATGTCATCTTGCCCTCTGCTAATCCACATTAAAAAAAAATAGCACACGAGGGGCAGGAGGATGGTGTGTTGAAGGTGCCAGAAATATGTGTAGTCTGCTGGTGTTTTTGAAGATGGAAGTAATTTTAAAAAATCCTGTGTGTTACACGTCAAAGCAAATCTGACAAGTACCTGACATTCTCCAATGCAGACTTATATTCATGCCGTAAACCAATTAAGCGCTTGACTTGAGAAATATGTATACAAAGGCCAGCTTGAGCTTCTTTTCTGAAAATCATGAAAATATATGTACATTTGCCTGGACATTAAAGAAGGCCGGATTATATACAGTGCATTCCTTTCACATGACCGCAGTAATTCTACCCTGGGGACACTCTTTGAACTGACTCTTTAAGGACCAGAGGACCTAAGCTTACTTTAATTGAAAAAGAGCTTGCTGTTTGGAAAAATTGTGACTTTTTCAAACCAAGTCTGTGCCATGGACTTTGCATGTATATATGTAAGGCTTCATCTCTCAGCTGATGCTGCTTTTGTTTTCTCCCTCTTTCTCTTTTCCTCTTCTGTTTTTACTCACTCTTGTGTGTGTTGGTATTCTGTCTCTTTTTTTTTCAGTTAATCATGCTTTTACATTTACATCATTAGTTTTCTTGCAGAGTAGATATTGAGGCGCAATTTCAGTATTAAATGATAGTATCGCCACCCGGTGGCAAGGATTTAAATCTTTCAAGAAATAATGTTTCTTTGCATTAATTTAAATGAAAGTTGTGTTAAGTTAAATGAAGTCTAATTTTGTGGTCAGTTCCTCACTTAAATACTTAGGCTGTATTGAAGAATCATACGGCCTTCCAAAGCATATCTGTGAGTGTGTGTGTCTCTCTCTTTCTGTGTGTTTATAGAGGGGTTGTTATTGCTTATGTTTACACATGACATCACTGGCATTTTTCCTTCCAAATAACAATATAATCTTTTTTTTCTCCCCTGAAAAATAGAGAACAAATCACCCCCACGTCCTTTTGGGTTGAATCACTCTGACTCTCTGAATCGATCGGACCGTCTCGATGCAGTCACACCAACTCTGGCTAGCAGCAACAACCAGCTGAACGCCTTTCTGCAGATCTATGTTCCGGACTATTCCGTCAGAGCCACCTCAGATCTGCTCTACATCAAGGTTTGTATTGGACAAACTAACCTTATCCTGACGGTCTAATGTTGTTTTGACAGTGTAGGTTTTAGTTCTATGGATAATTCTCCTGTCCTTCTTTTATTCCTCTTCTTTTCCAACTCTTAATGCCAATCAAACCCCTCCCTTTCTTTGGCCATAGGTCACGAGGCAGCAGTATCAGAATGCCCTGACCGCCTCCCGCATGGACAAGACACCCCAGTCCACTGATGGTGAGTTCACGAAGATTGAGCTGACTCTTCCTGAGCGACCAGACGGCGCAATGGACGATTCAGTCAGTCCACTCCTGCCCCAGCCCAACAATGCTCATGTGCACGGCAACTCTCATTGCAATGCACACTTACACTCAAATACACATTCACACTCAAACCACACAGGCCACAATGAGGGTTCCATCTAAGCATCTCCTCACACACACTGAAACACAACACACACACACACAAACACACACTCACTCAGAAAACACACTCACACACACACAGCCCAGAGAGTGAAGGTCGCAGTGGGGACGAGAAGACAGAAATTGGAATGAAGGCAAGAGACACACACAGAGACAGAGAACAGGACAGATTTTGACCATTGAAGGTTAATGAGAAAAAGAAAAGTTGAAAGAGGAGAAGATCATTGGAGAGGCCAGCATCAGTACATCAGTGGCAAGCCGTGACTGCACCCTATGCACTCTGGACTGTATCTCAATCCCTGCCTTGGACTGTCGGAAATGATGACAGACCTCTAGATGGGGCAGATCTGACCCCCCCCCCCCCTCATCGAGCAACCAGGAGTAGATGCCAAACTCTATAGCGCATCACTAACAGGGCTGCAGCACAGCTGTAGAAGAACCTGGTGATCGTTTGCAGAAGAAAGACCAGTCGGTGCCCTTCCCAACAAAACCCTCTCAGCATGGGTACCTCTGAGAGGCCCAAGACCCAGGCGGATGCCACCCCACTCTGTGGCATGGAGACAAACTCAGGTCACTGTTTGTGGTGCTCAGTGAATGCATCGAAGAAGGCTCCATCTGATGGATCATAAATGGTGACACTGTTACAATGTACACCCATACAAACACGCTTGTACACATGCTGAAATCTCTTCGGAACACCTTAACATGGACAACTGTCCTCAGGCTCGACACACTCACACACTGCTCACTTCACACTGCTTATTCTTACACGCTGCTACTCCTTGGTGAGTAGCTTCAGCAACACACTGGTGAACTGCACCCTTTGGACACACACACACACACACACACACACACACACACACAGCTTGAATAGGATGTCTCCCTGGTACAGGACTGCTCCCGGCCCTGCCATCCCCCTCCCCACCCCTACCCTATAAACAGGATGGCATCAGCTCACAGTGAGGAACCAGCTACTTCTACTGTGCATCCAAAATAAGCATTCTTCTGGATAGAGGGCTTTTTTCCATCTAAAGCCTTAGATTCAAACTGTAAATGTTACTACAGCAGCAAGCCTTTAATCCCCCTAGGCCCTCAGCCATTCATTCATCCTTTCACTCAGTCTGATGAGTTGGATTGTTCTACCGGGAGAGAGAGTGTGTGTGTATATCTATGTGTGTGTGTGTGTGTGTGTGTGTGTATGTATGTATGTGTGTGTGTTTGTGTGTTTGTGTGTGTGTGTGTGTGTGTGAGTGTGAGAGACCTCACGGGCACCACGGAGCAAGAGGAAGCACGTTTGAACTGCTCGACCAAAGACACTGGACAATGGAGATGGCAAAAACAAATGTATTCACCAGTGGAGGGGGTGGGCCATGGAGAGTTTTGACTGTGCCAAAAAGCAACAAACAAAAAAAAAAATAATCCTTTGATGGCCACACGCTGTATTTATTTCCCTGCTGAAAGTAACGGTGTGTATTCACACGTGCGTGCACGCGCACCACTGAATACATGTATTGTACACTTGCTGTACAAAGGCAGTCGGTGTATGTTTACATGCAAGCGCCTTTTCATTTGTATATTTAAGTAGATTGTATTTTTTTCTTTTTTTACTTTGGTTATATGAAGAAGAAAATCTCAAGGTACTGAATTTTTTACACTGTTCTGATAAGCTGTCTGTTTTAATCACTAGTCTTAAGGACCATCTTTTATTTTAGAGTAGCTACATATGCCCTTACGTTGACATGATTGTAACAAAATGGATGTATATTTTTAACTCATAGTTAGCTATGACAATGGTGTTAAGGCTCAGACATTGAAGTTTTCTCTCGCGCTTGCCAGACTGTTAAAGTATTGTGGAAACATCACAAAAAAGATCAAACGTCATATGATTCCTAAAATTCAAGCATCACATCAACTAGTTTACCAACCAAGGCAAGATGAGTGTGGAGATCTGTGTAAGGAAACTTGGACAGTAAAAAGACAAAAGCTAGTATATAGTGTTAAAATATGGACAAAGTGGGGATAGGATTCTTTGGTTCATCTTCAGTTGAAAATCACTGAAAGATTAACTAGAAAGAATCTTGAAATAGCAGTATTTCAAATAGAGCATCCTAGGACCAGTGAACTGTTACCTAAGCAGGTCCACCACTAGTATTGTCTCTTTGCAATTCTTGGTGATGATAAGGGGCAGATGATTGTTCAAATTCTGAGCACGCTCTGTGAACCAAGGATTCCAACTATTTCCCGTGTTTACACTCTGTGTGGTTTCCATGGTGCCTGATTTCACTACTGTACTTTTAAGTGAGTGAAATGTCTTATGCCCCCCTCCCCTTTTCCCCCTATTGTTTATATTACATTTATATGGTGATAAGTGACAAAAGGAGTACACCTTCAACTTTGTTTCAGTGAGAAAGAAAGCCACAAACATTGCTTTATGTTTTGACTGCCTATACAGTTCAAATCCACTGCAGATGAAAAATGTCAGATACATGAAGATGGTTCAAAATCAATTCTCCAGCCATTCTGAGGACCTTGAGTTTGTACTGATGTGTCGTAGTGAGGATAGAGATGGAGGAAATATCAAGAGCCTTGTTTCTAGAAGGTTTTATGTAGCAATGTTTCAGTGCAATAGAAGTTACAATTATGCAGGGACAATCGTGTCCAGGATTAATCTTCATATTATCCACATTATTTTAAATTATTGTTAATGGAAGGACACATAGAAGTTGAAAGAATAGTAGTCTGCAACACAATCTGGCCAAATGTGTCCAAAGCTCACAAACTTAAAAAAAAAGGAAACTAATTATTTACCTTCAAAGCATCAGGTGAAAAGGACAGGGTAGAAAGATAGTCTGTTGATGATGGGTTGCTAATACTGAGTGGTATAGTAGATGTATGGTGTATCTTCAAGGGTGGATTTTAAAATGTAGGACATGTGGTTGTCACTAAATAATGACGGCGTCCTCTTAACAGGTGTCTAGTTGGATAGACACCTCATATCTGGGAACAAATGTGGGATGACGATGGACATTTACACATCGCACACTCATTTTCTGAAATTCCTCCGGGTGTAATGAAAGAAAGATATGGTTTCTTGCAACATCTATGAGGCAGAACAAATAAGCAGCTTCTCTGATGATTCTGTTCTTCATGTAGAATTCATTTCTGCCATTTCTTCCATTTTTATATCAGATATAGTTGATCATTTTGCATATTATTATGATTCATTTGGGGTACATTTAAGCAGCCTTAACCTACAAAGGTCTCAGAGTTATTTTTTTATCCAAGCAGGCCCTGATGTCGTGTGACCATTATACAAAAATGTCAACCTCATATCTTTGCTTGCTGAGAGTGCCTTTTCAGTTCGAACAAATACTTGTACGTATACCAGTTTTTTTAATTTTCCCTTTCCAAAAAAACATTTTTTGCTAAAACGTTGAACAACTAATATAGTATCATGTGTAGATTCAATGATCCTGCATCTCTCAGTAGTAAAAAGAAAATTTCTACTTCTGGTGTGAAGGTTTTTTTCACACCAGTAACTTCATGTATGTGACAATAAACTTCCTTGAATCCTTTAAATGAGGTTAAGTTGAATGTTTTTACACTTATTGGGTTGGCATGCAATTGTGACAAATAAAGAAATTGGTTTTGCACCTGACAGAAGTGATATTTTTTGTAACTATCCATAATTGAAAGGGCATATCTCAGCAAGACATCGAGCTGGTGATCTCAACAAAACGGGGTTGAGAAGACTGTTTGAATGTACCCCAAAATATGCAAAATGGCTCATCTATGCATGATGAAAAAATGTTCCAGGCAGAAATTGATGCATTGTCAGAATCATCTGAGACCTTTTTTTGCAAAATTACTCATTTTTGCTCTGTCTATAGGGTCTGTTTAAACAAAATGGTGCTCCAACTTTTGATTTGAGTCCATTACTGATTGCTGCTATTTCCATTCTTGAATGTGTAAAAATAGATATTTCAAATGTAGAAAGCTTTTAAATGCATACTTATATGTCGACCAGAAGAGAAAATAGTATAACAGATATCTATATATAGTATATGTGTGTGTGTATATGTATAATATCTCTCTCTCTATATATATATACACACTGTATATACACATATACATACACACATATAATGCTTAATGATGTTGATACAATTAAAAACAAGTGAAATTTTGGCATGCTGTTGTGTCTATTTTCTAATGATGTATTCCCATTTGACAAATCTACAGTCTTTAAGATATGGCTGGGAAAGACTGTAGGTTACCTGATGAGATCAACAAGAGAGCAGCCATAGTAGAGATCAAGTGAGGTCTCTGAGCTAATCTAGGCCTCAACCTGGAAGTGCTCCTTTTACCATAGGGTTGGCTAATACCCATGATGGCCAGGAGGGGGCAGTACTGTCCTCAGCTCCTCTGGCCATTTGTGTGACTGACATGAACAGAGATCAGTCACTGCGGCCTGAGCTGTGGGCCACACATTGACGACTCACCTCAAAATGAGCACAGTTCAAAAATAAACTGAGGCTCATCAACTACACATGTTGACTTCACAGTCGCCATCACAAACAGCTGAGTGGGTATAGTAGCCATTCAGTGTTGAAGTCCTTTGTAATGCAGCCATCATACCATTTTTGTATTGTTTTATGAAGGCCCTTAAGTATCACTGTATTTCAAATATTTAATGTCTACTACTCAAGAAATGCTAAAAAGCACTTCTCTGTAAGTTGAAGCAACATTATATTAAAGCCATCAACTCTTCATCATCATGAAACCCAAGCTTGGGCACAATCATATAAATGAACTTATTTGAACTTTATTATTTTTGTTTGTTTTGAAAGATAGATTGGGGAGGGGGTGTAGGGGGGTATGGCAACTATTTGGACCTGACCTGCAAAAACATGCATAACCAACACCTGATGGCATACATTTTCAAAAATGAAAGTAAACAGGATAATACAAATAACACAAAAAAAATTCATACAGCAGGCAACAGACATTATAACAGTATTTGCATTCCGATCACACATCTTAGTGAACACAAGTTTTCTGCCATTTAAATAATAAAAATAATAATAAAAGAAAGACAAAAGGCAAAGAAAAATAGTTCTGGCAGTAAATTCAACTAGCAGCCAATTCGTACAACCGTTAAAAGTTCCACAATGACAAAGGAAAAGAGCAAAGAACAAATAGAGTTAAGGCAGCTCGAGCCCTCTCAATAATTACTCACAAACCCAGCTATAGTGCTATAGTGCAAGCCAAACACACACACACACACACACACACACACACACACAAAGGCATATGCCAAAATTTGCACTCAATTCTGTAATACAGAAACCTTCATATTACATGATCTACAATTACAAAGCTGACTAGTCAGCTCGAGTCCAGAGAATGTTCTGGAAAGAGACAGTAGCCCCACTTAACAGTGGACTTGGGTGCATTACAGTTTCTTGAAATGATACAAGACACATGAGCTGCACCATCCCTGAACCAAATCTGTGCTGGCAACATCCTCTTCTTACAACTTCAAAACATAAGCATTGTACAAAACTGGGGCTGCAATTCTGTCACTTAAGACAGCCAGTTTTACTCAAAACTGAATGAAGAAACAAGTGACAGCAGAATTTTGCCATTTTGGTCCACTTGCTCTCATTCCTTTGTGTGTCTCTCCACGTTATGCGTCAATACTTTTCTGACAAAATGAGTCAAAGTCATAGAAATCTGCTATGTGTCAAAGTAATCCTTTTTAAAAACCACTGAGTGCCAAAGCACAGGGTCCCTCAGCCTCATAATAGAGGAATAATAACCTTTCATTAGAAAACACACACACATATGCTTGCATGTGCGCGCAAACACACACACACATACAAAAACAATACTGGTTATTGTAGGACACACACCAGAACAAAATCCAGCATTTACAAGAAATCAATAAAAATAGAGATGAGAAAATGGCAAATCCCTATTTTACACAGCAAATAATCTCAGCAATCCAAGCTCCCTGCTGTGAATCTAGAACCATCTATAATTATCAGAGATGGCTGACAGGCCTGGCAACAGGCAATCTTTGTGAGGCCCTGCTAGTATCTATTGAGCAATACATCATGGGTGCTCCAGCATCAGACCCTGCAACTGGCTGCAGTCAGCACAACCTTACTGTAAGTAACTCCCAGTGCCCTTTCAGGACTTGCACAATCTAGCCTTCACTAGGCTACCCAACCCATAACACACATAACATTTCAACCACTGCAATGCTTTTCTATGGTTTCCGTTTTGTTTACACTTTAAGCGTACAATATGTGTATGTAATTTTACTTAATGGTCTTTTACAGAATATTCAGAATTCGTTGTGCTTATGATAGATTCAGCATGTACTAACTATTCTGAATGCCACTAAGTGTGTCTGGACACTTTGGCTGTATATAGATTTACATAAAAAGGATGCTGCTACTGTATTTTGTTGACCAAAGCACGTGGTTTAGTCTGCCCCCATGCTGAGTAAGGCTGCAGAATTGACAGTATATTGCATTTCTATATGGCCATAGCATAATAAACCACTCGGAAACCTGAAGCAGATTCAGAAGGCCCAAGCATGCAAAATTTTGGATGCATCATTTTGGATCCCATCAACGTCAGCTTGTGCTCCCTCAGAACTAACAGCAACTAATATGGCCAAAAATTTACAACAAAAACTTCCAAACATACACCAAATGATTGAAAATTGACAATTGAAAGGTTTGAGGTCCACCTTCAGGATAAGGGGTTTGGTCAGTGAAACAGTCCTGGTATGGGTCTCCCATTTACAAAACATAAGAGAATGTTACCCTAAAAAAAAAAAAACAGCAACTGCAACTGACCTCATCCCAAACCGTATATATACAAACAAGGAACACAATAATAAAAACAAAATAGTATAATAGTAACAAAAATAAAACCAAGGGGACAACAGCAATTGCCATGTTTATCCTGCTTGCCTAAAAGGCTACCCTTCCGCTATCTCTTGAGTAAAAGTCCTGTTATGGACCAGTTAGCAAAACCAAATCCCTGTTTACTCCTCCTCCTCTTCTTCCTCCTCCTCCTCATCATCATCTTCGTCGTGGCAGTGTGTAATCTCTTGTGGTGTCTGGGGGAAGAGGTGAGGTGGCTGGATCTCGCTGATAGAGCGGGTGAGCTGGTGCCGCTTGCACTCATGGTCGCGGAAGTCCAGCGCGTGACGGTTGCGTGTGGCCATGGGTGACTCGGTGTCGTTGATGTTCACGTTAGTGTGCTCCACTGTGGACTCATGGGGCATCTGTGTGTTTGTGTTTAAATGTGTGTGTGACAAGAGGCAAAAGAGAACACAAAAGTAAGAAACAAGGAAGGAAAAAAAAAAGTGTAAAGATTTCCCAATCCCAATAAACCCAATGAAAATATTTTAGTAGGTTTGTGACTTTGGTTCAAACAAGTCAGTATGTATGATATATGTGTGGTTAAACCATGTGTAGTGTTAATAGTTTTATTTGGTTGGTAATTGAGTCATCAAGTCAAAACCTTTATTAAATGTGTTTGCATGATATTTAACATAGCAACTACATGTAAAACACGACCAAGGAAAACCAGGATGAAGAAAAAAGAAATTGCATGCCAACTTCAGTGTACATCTGGGCAACATGGCGCTTCCATGTTTCTGACCCTTCAGAGGATTTGACCAAGGAATATTAGTATATGGTATTACATACATAGCCTGGCTTCCGTGACTATAAGCTCACAGCAGCTTAGTCTGGCCAACCTACCATACTACCCACCTTCTGAGAGGTGGGCTTAACCTGCATCTATCAGATGCCTCACTGGCACTTGGGGGGAAAGCTCGTTTCTCATTGGTTCAGAACAGAACAGAAATGCTGTATAACGGCAGGTTTGCCAGACTGACATGATCGCAAAATTGAATGTAGCATCACAGAAAGTAGGCTATTATATACTATTACTGTATTATACAGAACAGTATAGTATTGAGTATTATATATTATTACACACTGTTTGAAACGTACTAGACAAAAGCCTGGGGTTTATGTTGAAGAGAGTGGAGTGTTACAAACTCACCAGTACGTGGGCAGCTCGAAACAGGTAGCTGAAAGGGTAATAGAGCAGGTTGATAAAGGAGGCGGCGTAGAGGTCAGCGTACCGCATCACCTGCGAGGCGAACAGTGTTTGTCGAGAACCGCTACGGAACAGACTTCCCATCATCCCATAGCACATATCCATGTCATGGGTGACTTTCTATCAGGGAGGAGAACAGATCAGGGGTCAAACTTCATTTAAAGGTTTGGATTTCCAGAACAACTGTCAGATTTATTTTGTGTATATTTAGTTCAATGTCATTCACACAGCTCAAAGAGGATGAGGAACTCTTTTTTCTGTTTCATCTACAGTGATGTAGGCTTTACCTTAATCCTCCTCTGGAGGGAGCTGATATCGGGCCTCTCGTTACTACTGCTGTCCAAATGTCTGGAAACAGAGAGTAAGTGACAGAGTGAGAGAGAGAGAGTAGGAGAGACAGAGAGAGAGAGAGAGAGAGAGAGATAGATAGATAGATAGATAGAGAGTGTGTGTGTGTGAGAGAAAGAGAGAGAGAGAGAGAGAGAGAGAATGAGAATGAGAGAATGAAGGAAGAAATAAGAGAGAGAAAAAAGATGAGAACAAAGTTGATAAGGCCATTACAGACAGACACAGACAGAAAGAGGACAAAGAGTGTTTGTGTGTGTGTGTGTGTGTGTGTGTGTGTGTGTATGAGTGACAGAGAGATAGAAAGAGGGAGAGAAATGGCATGAAGGGAAGAGTGCCAAATGTAGGTAGGGGGAAAAACACTGGGAGGCGAGAAGGGGTGATCCGAGTGGCTAGAAATAGCACAGAATGTGTTTCACTCTTATCTGACAAATGGCCTTGGAGAGACGGCAATGGGTGCACAGGCTCCAACTGCCTTTCCAATCAAGCCTACAAGTGAGTCCCACTCTCATACATAATATGAGAGGGCATCGCCATGGTATCTGAGCCTAACGAGATGATAGTCTGTGACTCGGCCTCACTCACTTGTACAGCTCAGCAAGGAATATATCCAGACTCTGCAACTCCTCAAACAGGGCTGTAAAAGAGAACAGACGGAGAGAAAGAGTGGGGCAGGAATGGGGACAGAAAGAGGACACAAGTGAGTGAGTGATCTGCCCTTGGATGCTGTAACACCCTTTTCCTGTCTGTTCTATTTTGGTTCCAGGATGCCTTGGTATAACTACTCTGTAACTATGTTGACAAGCAGGACTAATACCATTTTCCATGGGCCACCCTCCAAGCCACTAGCAACCACTTAATCGCCTAATGGATCTAAAAATGAACCAAGTCGAGGTCATCCGATAATAGACTAAAATTACAGTAAAAAAAAACTATAAATGTCTAATAATTTCCCTAAATGGCTCTAATCATGGCCGTGATACAACTGCCAAGATTTAATCATCTTGTTTTACGCCCTCAACAGCTGCCAAATGAACAGTGAATTTATGTCATTATTATGGTATGCTGCTTATGACAGCACTGTCTGTCCACACTATGATTACACAAGCTATGTATGAGGACTTGCATGATCCTTAATTATCCAATTAGGAAAGATAAGGCCATTCTTCATTTTATTATTGTTTGCCATAACCTGATAGAGTCACTCAATTGGGCTCATTTTTTTTTATTCCAACAATATTTTGTGCCGATTTGTTGACCATGACACTGTGTTGTCTGGGACTGACCGCTCTTGTCTGTCCACACGTGGAGCTCCTGGGCCAGCTCAGGGATCACCAGGAAGGTCCTCCAGCCCTGGCGCTTCTTGGACTTGAGGATGTCGCCAAAGATGTGGTCACCAATGTACAGGATGTCCTTTCCTTTGGCGCCAAGCAGGTCGCACACAATGTCAGAGGAGCCTAGTGAGAGAAAGCATGCCAGTCTTGAGCAGGAAGAATCAAACCAACTAGCAGACCACAGACTCTGAGCACTTCAGGGATATAAACAAAAATAGCTAACAGTAGTAGAAGTATACAAACAGCCTGAAATAACACCTAAAAAGAGCTTACTACACTAGAGATTTCCAATGTCTCTTTAGCATTATTTTAGTGATCAGTCCAAGAATCCATAGTCTTACCTCCAGAGTAAACAATGCCATGCTGAAGAGGCCCAGTGTATGTGCCAATCTTCAGACGGCCAGTGGTCTGAAAGAATAAAGTCAGAGCACAGTTAGCTGCTTCAGAACAGCAAATAGTTTTCCTATTATATTCAAAAATTTCACATTTTTTTACACCTTTTAAAAAACGTCGAAAAAGCTGGTAATACTATATTTGAATGAGTCTATACAAGACTGACATGACATAACTGATAATTATGCTTTTCTAATGTTTATGATGGTTGTAATTAAAGTCATGTTCATTTTTTGTAATGTTAAGATGTTTGAGGTGTAGGCATTACAAAAACAGAATTATGCTTAGTGACAACAGGCAGCGTCACTAATGTTCATGATACACGCCATGTCATGGTACTGTCACTCTTTTGAAGTCAACTTCAAACATTTTTTTGTTACTACAAAATTGAAGTGCAGTCAAGCACATCAAGGTAATGGCCTAGCTGTTGTGTTTTTAAAACAAGTCGATCCTGTAACATTTAGTATGTTTTTGTTGCTTACAGGGCCACATGGAATCCTGGTTTAAATAAATACATGCCAATTCAAAAGCTTATATCATAGTAGGTCTCTGGAGTACAGTTTACTAAAATAGAACTAGACTTTGATGATGTGGGATCTTGGGCCAACAATGCAGAGACAGAAATGGAACAGGACTCTGGAGGGGATCTAGAAGTTTCTTTAAACACACAACCTAGCATTATGTGCTATTCATGGAAATGTGTGATATCATAAACATTTGTTTGTTTGTCTAAGCACTTTTAGCTCTTAAAAAACAACCACTCTTTAAATGGTAAAAGCTCTCTTTGGTTGTTTGGTGTCATGACTACCTGTTCCTAATTCTACTACCTTTGAGAAACCATTCTTGTTTGCCAAACGGTTAGTCAAACCCACCCGCACACAGCCAGTCACGAGAAGGTTTTAATGACATCATTCCTTTATTGAACTCTGCATATTAAGGGATGAACCTTTCCTGGGTCATTGAGCAATTTAGTCTGTGAAAGGTGTTGGTTTCCTTGAAGTGACTTTTGACTAGTAAATCAGCACAAAATATATTGGGAGCACATGGCACCGAATTGGTTGGTAACAACCTCACATCTGTGTTCAAGAGGTGATGGAGCCAGAGGGCGGATATGGTCTAGTGGTGATGCATAGAGGTGATGTTCTGGCCAGCTAAGAATTACGTTCGTCATAAAACTACAAACAATCTGTAAGGATTTCTGCCCAGTTTCTGATCAGAGGTATATAACCTCTGTAAATGTTCTAGTAAATCAGATTGTTATGGTTGGCTACCTAGCCATGTTTCAGTGCAGCATAGTAATAAAGTTCTGTGCCTTCAACTCATCCGTGGCTAGCCTGTATCTTTGACAAAACTTAAGGAAACACAACACACACACACACACACAGGTCTCACCGTGTCCACTTGTCGCAGGACTGTGCCTTCACCAAAGAACAGGGGCTTGCGGGCGTCCACCAGGATCAGGTCAAAGTAAGACTGCCATGGCCGATGAGGAGTCCCTGACTACAGATACAAGAGAGGGTGTCAGATGTATCTTTACATCCCTGCTTGAATGAATGTGGTACTGAAGATGCTGTTGGTCATGGTGGTGCCTTTATTGTTTTCTTCTTTAGTATTTTATATTATTCATTCAGCATACATCAGTGGATGTGGCACTGATTGCAGTGTTAATTTCACTGCTCAGACTGACCACGGTTTTCACCCTCCAAAAATGTGAGTTTGAGCGACAAAGTACTTAGCGGCAAATACATGCTGGGTTGAAACTAATTACGGACATATTTCTACAACTGCATACATTTGGCTAAACATTACTAAGAACTACAGGCTATTTAGGATCACTGCTTCATAACCCTAATTCTACCGTGACCCATCTCCCTGTGACCAACATAAAAAATATGATGTGACACATCTATACACCGCCCAAATCAAAGCACAGCAGGAGATGTTCTCTACATTCACCGAAACCGTGCCAGTGTCCTGGTGATAACCTTAATCCTTTCTCATAAGTTCTATATTTGTTACGTAGGAGTATACACAGCTGTATCTGAGAGATGAGAGTATAGATGAGAGTACAAAAATAAATACCACACTCACTTTTGGGCCATGTGGAAAGTCAAACAGGTAAGTCATGATTTTCTAAGGAGTGGGAAAAAATAAGGCTTTGTTAAGTCTCATTTAGGACATTTCACAACTGGAGGTCATGTACTTCACATTAAGTCTAAAAAAATAATGCACAGAAATAGAGCATTAAGTAGCAACTTACATCAGTGTACTTGTAGTCACTATTTGTGACCAGGAAAACCTTTGAAACCTCATTCATTCGGCTCAACAGGAGAGGCAACTTAGCCTGGTTTAGGAAAAACACCACAGAGATTGTGAAAGGATGGTTGTGGCTTAGACAATCTTTACAGAGACATAACAGACTCCACTGAAAAGCAAAGACATGTTTATTGATGTACTCACATCTTTCACCACATACTTCTCAAGGTTCTCCACAGTCTTCTCTTTCAGTGATCCCTGAGATTACAAAGAAGGTGGAGGTCATATAAAATATGTATAAACTGAATAGCTGACTGAGTTTACATATCTGTAATTAAATGAATGCTCAGTTTCATCACAACCATAGACTAGGCCTAATATTTTGCACTGAAATTGTTAAACCTAAATAGGGCTGATATTTTGTGTGACTTGAGTATGTCGAGTTGGTTTTTAAAACTGACCTAATTTCTAAAGCATACTTTTAGATGCATACTGCCTGGTCTTTTGGACACGTCACTAACTTGGGATTTTATGTCCCAATAAAGAGCTAAATTTGGGCTATCCAACTAATCTATCTATTAGGGCTATCTTATTTATCTTTAGACCTAAGTGGCTGAGGCAAAATTAAATGTTTCTTGGCCAGTTAGATAGACATTATATTATATATTATAAGTCATTGCATCTACTTTTTGGCCCACATTTTTCTCTGATCAGAGGTGATCACCCTATGCGTAATGCTAGACGAAAAAGAGTCAGGTAAGGGGGACAGGTAGAGGAGTGAGCGGCCTGTACCATACCTTGAAGTGGACCCAGTCCACTGCATCTCTGACATCCTGGAACATGCTCTTGTAGGACATGAAAAGGTCCCCATCTTTAAAGCCAGTTTCACAGCTTTAAATGACAATGAGGGTACATATTACTATGAGGGGTACATATTACTATATCACACATGAAAAATACTCATTCTCTGTTTCAAAGAACAGGCATGATGGCTGACCTCTGCAGTAATGCTCAATGAAAACTCACCTTGTGTATCTTGAGCAGTTGGTGAAGAAATCAACCAGGCAGGCAAACAGGTATGTTTCTAGGGAAAGCATGATAATATTCATCATACAGGAAAATAAATGGTTTTAAAGGTCTCATTCCATTGTATTTTCATTAATTTTGTGGTGGTCTCTTGTTTAAAATAATGTCATGACAGTTGGTTTCGACAAAAATATGCTGTGGTTGTCTTGTTTCAAGCTATTTTAGTTTGAGTGCAGGGATAGTGCGAGAGGATTCTTATGAATATTAATGATATGCAAACATATCGCCTCTGATTGGCTAACAGCACTGTGACGCTCCCTCTAGTGGGTCTGTCTGCAGGCAGCCTAATAATGTTTTCTTGAGGGCGGGCTAACTGCATAGCTAATGTTCAAAGTGACGTAGGCTTGCACGGTTTTTCCGATTCGCTCGTTTTTCCCGGCTGTTTTCTATCACAGGCGAATACAGACTACAGGGGTAGGAGAGCATTTTGAAGTTGAGCATGCAAGTGCAACTTGGGCTGACCTATGGTAATGTAAAAAAATCAAGTATTAAACAGTTTATTTTGGAAGGAGACCTTTAAATACACGGAGAAAGGAGAAATCTAGAGTGAAAAAAAATACAGATCCAAGATAGCAACTAACACTAAGTGAACATAATAACTTATTTCCCTTTCGCTATGCCCTATTCAGTTAACATTATTTTTGGCTTACTATTATTAGCTATATATTGTTACATATAATGCATTTTTTTTTTTTATAGGTCTATATTCTATTTTCTACAGACAGCATACAGTGACCTTGAACTACTGGGCTATTGACTGATTCACACCAAATCTCCCTGTTAAAGCACTGGCGTCTGTCTCTAAATAAGTGGACCAGACAGGCTTTACCTGGCAGATTGAAGAGTGTGTTCAAAATGTAGAAGCGATCAGTGTCTCCTCGCTGGATGAATTTGTTTGGATACTGTTCCCTGGTCTCAGGCCTGACACACACACAAAGTATATTTTGAAGCCTTTGAAAGCCACTTTCTAAGCAATCAAGTAGTATTTTCAAGTGGTAACAAGTAGAATTTTTCAAGTGGTAACATCGGCAATACTGTAACTAGAACAGTTAATTACTGCTAAACAGTTGATTATTATAAGGCCTTTACAAAAACTGTCCTCAAAACTCACCCACGCATGAAGTTGAATCCATGAGCACACACCAAAATGTTGCCATACGCATCAACCTTCAATAGGTTTCCATATGTGGTATCAAACACAAGACCCCTAGAACAAACAAGTTGTTATAACAACAAGAAAGCTGTTATAAAAACAAAGTTATCTATGTGGCTCCATATTAATCAGGAAATAATTGTACTAATTGTGTAATGAACTGTAAATGCTGTTACAGTTCACACTTAAATCAACATCAACAGTAGGCATTCTATGATTGTGGCACGCTTCAGCAAACTCAGTTGTTGTCAAATAACAGAGGAGAAATTGACACCAACAGAATTGTAAATACATTCTACCTGGTAGGGAATGCTGGATCATACACAAAGTTGAGTAACTCCTGGGGGTAACCGATAGAGACCAGCCTCTCCACAGTCAGATCGAAGCCCAGGGACTCATATTCTGGAGACTTGTACACTATCAAAACACACACACACACACACACAGATACAGATAAGCAGATAAGCTTTTCCATCTTCGAGAAAGTAAATTGTCTGTTTGTAGCATAGACTTTATAAAAAACTATATAGGCAAATATAATTCTCTGTTTCCTCTTCATTCCATGGTGTTTGCACAGCGTTAAATAGCAATACTTGGAAACTTGGTACAAAGGGTATTTGGTCAACTGGGGAAAACCCACAGTCAGAATCACCTGAATTGTGCAATCTGCTGAACTCTTATAACAATTATTTAACTGCTGGAAATTCCAGCACTAAACCCTTATAAGTCCCCCTGAGCTGTCCTAGGCCATGACTGACCATCATCATGAGCCCCCTACTTCTTCTGCTCGTTCTCCTACTGCTTGCTGTGGCAGCCCATGCCGATCACTTCCTGCCTCTGGACTGCGCAGCCATCCGTGAGCGCAACGCCAGCAGCCCCAGTGGTGTGTATGCCATCTACCCATCAGGACCCTTATCTCCACTGCGTGTCTACTGCGATATGGAGAGTGACGGCGGGGGCTGGACGGTGTTCCAACGCCGACGCGATGGCTCGGTCAACTTCTTCCGGCCCTGGGACGCCTACAAGACGGGGTTCGGCAGCTCCGAGGGCGAGTTCTGGCTGGGCCTGGAGAACGTGCTGCTGCTGACAATGCGGACGCGAAATGAGTTGCGTGTCGACATGGAGGACTGGAATGGGAACCAGGCACACGCCCACTATGCCTCCTTCTCTTTGGAGCCCGAGGCGGCCGGCTACACTCTGGCACTGGGACACTTTGTGGACGGGCAGGCAGGGGACGCCTTGCAGGGTCATAATGGCATGAAGTTTACCACCTTCGACAAAGACCAGGACCTCTGGGATAAAAATTGTGCAAGCCACTTCATGGGAGCTTTCTGGTACAACAGCTGTCACACTGCAAACCCTAATGGTTTATATATATCAAAATCTAATTCACCACATGGATCAGTATACAACAGCTGGCAAACCTGGAAAGGGAATGGATATTCTTTGAAAAGCATCGCCATGAAAATGAGACCCCTGGCTCACTGTTCTCATTCCACCGCTTTTTAAAGGTTCCCTGACACACAAAACTGTTTTACTTGCTGTTTTTAAATGTGAAAATGAAATAATTTTTTTTGCAATCTGCAACAGTCAATAAAAAGAAACACAAATTCAACTGATTTGTCGCCCAATTCCTTCTATATTTGATCAGTAGCTATGCCATCAGTGCCCACTCTGCCTGATCATTAAATACCCATGAAATAAGTATGATGGGCAGAACAGAAAGAGTCTCAGTTTTAGTTTTATGCCCAAATATATCCATTATTATTCCTGTGTATAGGGCATTTAGAAAACAGAGACTTGTCAACAGTTAATCTGGTTATGTTGGCAAGTGTGAAGCCCATTACAAGCACACTCCATGTACAGGCAAATGTACAAGCATTCACTCTGCAACGAAGACAAGCTACAGCAGCAAATCAGAGTACAGCTCATCATAGGCAGAAAACGGGTGCTTTTCTCATAGGCTATTTGAATACGATGCATAGGGTCCTCTTAAGGTCTTCTTGGACCAAGTTACATATCATCTTTGGAGAGCAATTTAAAATACTTTACAGATGTAGTTGGCCTACATTATAGCCCATTATATGTAGAAGGACACTGACATGATTTGTGAAACTTTCTTAGGCTATAATGTGTTGTATTTTAAATCAGACAACTGCATGCGATTTTCAATTAGACATCCTACTACTCCTCTCTGAATTCCTCTCAAAGCCAATACTAGCTACATTCACAATTTTTTTTTTTTAATTTGCACACTATTGACAATGTGGTAAAATAATTCATCATGACTATATGACCTGCATCATGTAATGACTGAACAATCTGTGTCACATACAACTTGTTGCAAGATGGAACTCTGTTTGTCTGGCAGCTGTGGACAGTATGAAATTTCAGCCTCTTCTGGTAAACATTAGCACTTGTTTACGGCTCTGAGCCCGATAAACTAACAAACAGACACAGTCTCGGCGAACATTCCACCTTAAGCTATTGAGTAGAGTGCACTGAGGAGTCCATACCAAAAAATGCAATAGAAGGGGTTGTAACAAAAGCATTGTGGTTGGGCTACAAGTCCAGCTGATGCAGAGGATTGGCGTACCCCCTGCCAGTGTCCTACATGGACTTGACACTTTTGGGAGAGCAGCGCTATTTACAGCTACATTACTCCTTGGCATTCCACTGTCAAACTGATTCACACTGTGTCACAACACTCAGATTTCATTCAGTCATTCATTCTGCAAATGAATAACCATGCTGATCTACAACCAACACTTGATTTTAGACATAGAATGGAAACCCATTCTCCATCAACAGCAGAGGCTCAGAAGGCTAGGACGTAGGCTCAGAAGGCTAGGACATAGGCTCAGAAGGCTAGGACGTTGGTACTATAGAATCTAATCGCTTCCCATAACCATTGACAAGCTTCTCACACAACTTAACTGAAATTTTGGTTCTTCTGCAATCTGCTACAGGTCTCTCATTTTGAAAGGGGGTCTTCTCCCAACTGCAGTTCTGGGATCCACTTCTAACCTCTAAACGCTTTGTTTCCAATCATGAGAGATATGTTTGGGGTCATTGTCTTGCTAAAATGTCCTTCGACAAAGACTCTGCTCTCCATGCAATGACAATAGTTTAGATAACAGGCCTTGATGAGTGCTCTACAGCTAATAATTTAATCTATTAATAATAATTAACAAATTAAGTCTGACAAGTTTTTTTTCTTTTCAAACTGGTTAGTGCTTGAAAGAGCTACCAAGAAATCCACAACCAACACACCCATCCCCTCACTGCTCCTCAGGCATTGCTGTAGCAGACAACCCACTGCTCCAGATTATTGTATTCCTTACCTCATCATGTCTTCACTGTGTATTGTGTGCCTTTACAGTTAAATAAGAGACCAAATTTATCCCACAAGATGAAATTAGTAGATATACTATACCTTCATTCCACAAACTTCCTTCATGTACAAATGTGGCAAAAAATGTTTTACTTTGAAAGCTCCTATTTTAATCAATTTCAGTTGAATACATTATATTTTAACATTAGGGAACATCATCCGTCCATCTCAACTTACAGTTTAAGCAGACAAAGCTGTATCCATGCTGCATATTTTCTGCCAACCATTCTGACAAAATGTCTTACCTGCTAGTGTGTAATCCATATCAAAACCAAAGCATTTGATCTTCTCCATCGCCAAACTTCTGTTCACAAAAACCCTGAGGAGGTAAAACATGACTGCGATCAGGCATCTCATTATGAGCAATGGAGTCAGTGAATATACACAAAGATAATAAGGCAAAAAACCTTTTCATCTGTTTACACAAACTCACTGAGCACTCTGAATTATGGTTGCACATAATTTTTTCCAAAATTATTTCCTGAATATGAAAGATATATATACTGTAGATACTGTACTGAATATGTAGATACTGAAAGCAAGAAGAAGAGAAAAAAATGCATAATGTACACCTGATTTCTTCAAGTATACTGACGACATTGGTGTCAACATCGGCCGAGGCCATTTATATGAAGACATTCAGTCAAAAACAGCCTACAAGGACCTTTTTGTACTCTGTCACATCTTGATCGCATTATATATTACTTTATTGTATTCTGTCATTTTCAGAATGATGAAAATCCTGTAAAAAAGGTCATATTTAGTTTTAAAATGAAAACAATTAAAGCCAAAGAGAACAAAAAATGATTTGCTGGCAAATCAAGGCAATTAGAACAAATCTCTCTTAGCCTAAAACATAAATAATGAACACCATGAAATCACAATGAATCAAAATGAATGAAAACCTGTAAAAATAAGTAGGCTATGCTGTTAAACATAAAGTCAGTGTGTTTGAATGAGACACAACCAAACTCAAAACATCTACTGCCCAATTGCTGTTCACAGCAGTAGCACAATACACAACAACCACAACAATGACTGCATGCGAGGGCTTCTCTATATTACATTGAAAACTCTACAAAACACATCTGAAACTCAAACTTCAACAGTCTTTCAATGCCATTCAAACCAGGGGCCTATTCCACAAAACTAGGATAAGGGATTAAGTCGGGATATCTTGGTTATCCTGGCTGAATTAACCAATCATTTGTCAGTATAGCTAAGATATCCCGGCTTAATCCCTTTTCCTAGTTTTGTGCAATAGGCCCTAGAGCTGAAAGAAGTAGGCTTATGCTAGTCCTTCTACTACTTCATCTATCTACTTCATAAATCAGGAATTAATCTTACCAATGGTATTACATTTTTATACATTTATTACAAAAATTATGAACATGATCATAATCTTATCAAAGTTTATACATTGGTTTATTGGATAAAACCCAGCAAATGGCTGAAGGAGTCATTAATAGTTTTTACAGGAGAAGACTACTAGATAACTAGTTTTTATAAGACAGCTTCATATTTACCGTATGCTGGAAACAAAATCAATATTACAAAATTCACAAGAGCCAACTAAGAGCCCTTAGTTGCAAACTAGCTACTCTGAACAAAAAACGACTGTTCGACTCTGAGTCTAAGTTAATTGTAAAAGTCTTGGAATCTATACAATATAAAGAAACACAAGTGAACCTAACTCTTACCCAATAAACACAAACTTTAGTCTGTGGAGAAACTACACCCTCAGCAAAATGTGACCTTGTCCAACCTGAAGTTGATATTCAGATGTGATTCCATTTTATTCACTCTACTCAGACTGGGGGCAGAGCTGTTACAATGAGGGAGTGATGCGTTAGAGGTAAAGATAATGGAGAAAGAGATGCGGTCAGAGGAAGAGGATGAAGGAGAGGAGCACTACCCATGGTTTAAGCGGCTTCCATCAGTTCTAAAGGAAAGCCTACAAAAGCACTTACACACGTTCACACCATACAGCAGAATAAGTATGGATGTTTTTTTTTAATGGATGTTGTTTATTCATTTACAAAACATAACGCTGTGATGTATCAAATGAATAATATTCACCATAGTTTCAACAATAACAAAAAAAAAAAAAATGAAATTCAAAAACAAACATTCAAGTCACTCTTGCATTTTAACAACAAAACTTCATCATACCTCATTGCTGGGTGACACTGGGCCAGTTCCCGTGGACAGCTTTGTGATAAAGGAATACATGTGCTAAATATTACAATAGTTCACACTCATGAGCTAGTGCTAGTTTGCCTGGCTTAGTATGACACTAGCAACTTCAGCCAGATTTGGTTACTATCTCGGTAATTATTATAATCTTCAAATTAAAATGTTAATATTATTACAATTGCCTGATTTTTTTTTTCAAAGCAGAAATGCACTAGTTTGTATTTTGGTTCACCAATAAGAGGACTACTGAGTAAAAGCATCCCCTATCAATTTCAGGCAAAAGGATAAAGGCCTTAAAGGTCTCATTCCATCGTATTTTCATTAATTTTGTGGTGGTCTCTTGTCTAAAATAATGTCATGAGAGTTGGTTTCGACAAAAATATGCTGCCTTGTCTTGTTTCAAGCTATTTTAGTTAGGTGAAAACGAGTGCAGGGATAGTGTGAGAGGATTCTTATGAATATTAATGAGGGTCTGTCTGCAGGCAGCCTAATAATGTTTTCTTGAGGGCGGGCTAACTGCATAGCTAATGTTCAAAGTGACGTAGGCTTGCACGGTTTTTCCGATTCGCTCGTTTTTCCCGGCTGTTTTCTATCACAGGCGAATACAGACAACAGGGGTAGGAGAGCATTTTGAAGTTGAGCATGCAAGTGCAACTTGAGCTGACCTATGGTAATGTAAACAAATCAAGTATTAAACGGTTTATTTTGGAAGGAGACCTTTAAATGATTATTATGAACCAAAAACAAATAAATAAATCACCACCTGTTTTTATAGCAAAAATTGAGTAATTATAAATTATACTGTAAAAACTTAAGAGATCAAATACATTTGCCAAAGCCCCTTAAAATTCCTCTCAACACACACATCCCCGTCCTCTGATATTCTGAATGTGTCAATGACACAATTATGATTCCTCCTTTTGAAAAAAAAAAAAACAATGTACCACATAGCAGATGTTCTTCTGAATTCATCAGTTGGCAAGTTTTCACAAAGTACATTTTGGATGCCCATTCCACAGGAGAATGGTGCCCCATTCATGAAATATTACAAATTTTTGTGTGTTGTTACAATGACAAGTAGACAATTACAAAGCAAGACATGGAGAGTGGTGAAATTATAAGCTATGTTTCAAATACTGATTGATGTGCAACTTTGACATGCTTTAACTCTTGGAGATTTTGTGCTGTCCACAGCACATGTCCACTTCCAAAGACATTTCAGTTTGTAACAAAATTGGGTAAAATGTCACACACTGAAAGCATCATCATGTGTTTCATGTGTCATTTCAGGTAAGGAAAAAAAGATTTTTTATTTATTTTTTTTTTAATTCTATTGACTACACTAATCACAGTAGCTCTAAAAAAAACAATCAGAATTCACTGGTTTAGTTCCAGGTCAGCTCCTTATCAAAGGATCATGGCCTAATGTGTTTCATGTGAGTCTTTTCAGGTAAGGAAAAAAAAAGAAATTGTGTTTCAAAATTGTATCGTCTACGATACGATACGATACGACTTATCACAGTAGCTCTAAAAATAAACAAATCAGAATTCACTGGTTTGGTTCCAGGTCAACTTCTCCTTTCATAAATGGTCAATAGGTTAAACATTAGGCTTACAACAGCTCCTAAACAAACTTAAAACCACCAACCAGGAAATTAACTTTTAGTTACATAACATGTAATAACCTCAACTAGCAACAATAATATTATTATTCAACTCTATTAACACACATTTTTAACACACTATTTACACATATTAACACACATTTTTGTTCAGAACAGTGGTTGGTAGTGGAAAAATATACCATATGTAGATACCATATCTCAAATAGTACCTGACGTTTTTTTAATCTTAAAACACATTCGAACAGCAACTGAAAAAGGCTTTACTTTAGTATAGGTGTGGGATTTTATCAATATTTACGTCATAGTCAATCCTGTTTTTCTGTCCAATTATCAATTTTTCAATAATCTTATCAATCTCTTAATAGAGAAAGTAGTACATTCAGGTTTACAGTGTCAGCCCCTTTAACTTACAGCAAAGCCTCATACAGTGGCCATGACAACTTAATAAGAGTGAGGTAAACCATGTATACAAACTGTGTTGTCTGTTTCTACATTTAGAAATAATCTAGAATTCTCCATGTCAGCATTGATAGGAGCAATTGGTAAGTTAGAAGCATTTGATTCCAGTAGATTCAAACATCTTCGTCCTACTTGCTACCCCCTCCCCGATTCCCATCCCTCCTGCAGTAGCCGGCTACCAAACACTGTGTAAGCTTAAATGTGTGGTGTAAACTATTTCAGATAAATGCATTGGTACCTGTGGTGAGCCTCTCTTCTGTATTTTTTCATGGACATTCCATCCATATTTGCTGGCACGTCTGCATAGTTCTGGAGTCTGTCACTCCATGAGGTGGTCATCTTGAATTGTTAATAGGCTAAACAAAATCTGTAGAACAACTGGGGACAAGAAAAAAATAGGAATTTAAAAATTAACACAAGTATGTCTACTGACATCTAGTAAATATTTATATAAATGTTTCACTAGTACCTCTATATAACCACAAGTGAAGCACCAGTTTATTGAACATGACTAGGCTCTCAGTATGTGCCACTTTGAAAGGTCTATGAAGTGACTCGAACTTCGCAAAGTGCTACGCATTTCGGGCATGTCAATACAAACGGAAGTCTGTCTGAGCAAAGCTGTACAATCACACCTACACGACCATAGAGTCGTTTTTATTTTTCTGTTTCATTATTCATCTAACCGCATACACATTACACACACCCAGGTAGGAAAGGCAAGAAACATTTACACTGGGCTATTTTCTTGTTAGTTTTTTTTAGGATTCTCTGAGACACTCAATAATATTTAGTTACTTCCTCAACCCCCATAATATGTGAAAAGGATGGTTTCAACACAAGGTTAGCTTGGTTGTTATGTTAACATTTAAGGAACTGCTGCAGCCCTTGATTTGGTAACGTTAACCTAAACCAGTTTGTCTGGGTAACGTTAAAGGACATAGATTACGGCAAATCCATGATTGCGTTTGCTCATAAAGCAGCACGGAACAAAAACAATAGCTACCAGCTAGTGTTAGTAGAAACGGTTCGACAATATTTGGTTAATGTCACGTTAATTCATAGAGGTAAACAGAGAGCTGTTAATGCAAAACCAGTTTCAACAAAGGGTGACGTGGTTAACATATTTATTTAACAATTAACTGATTTATTAGTTACAGGAACGTTATCGGAAGTTGTACGTTCCATCAAAGTGATAAGTTAGCTTATTCGGAGTCTGGACGTTATCAAAATAAATCTGGCAGCTGTTATCACTAACGTTACATTACACTGAATTAAATTATAATTTACGATTTAGGGTCTTCATACATCGACTTGGCCAACGATACTGAAAGCGCTCAAATGCAGGATAGCTGGCTTGAGCGCAAACAGTTTACGTGCACTGGTATAAAGTTACCACTATCTTCATCTACCAAGAAAGCTAACATTCGTTGCTAAGTTCCGTGTCATTGTGAGCTGTAGCTTAATCATAACTATTTATCTAGCTAAATCTGTGCGCTACCCCCATAAAAATGGCAATGTAAAAGTTACATAAATGCAGTGATATGCATATTGACTGCTTACTGGTACTGACACCTTGCGCTGGTAAAACATTTTCTTTCGTTCAAGGATAACCGTGCCACACATGCTACTCACCTCCGAAGAAGCAACAACTGCACCAAACCAAAGCAATTGCGCTAACACGCATGCGCTATCGTGCGCATAGTGTGGAGGAACGCCACTTCGCCTAAAAGGAATAGGCTACACTATGACAAAAAATTACCAGGTTAACCAACAACATGTGGTGTTTCTTATGTATCTATTTCATGTACGAAGCTTTTAATGGTTTATTTAATTATAAGCTTCTTTTTTAATTAGCCTTACGAGACAGTCTGCTTGTTCAGCCAAGTCCCACGTAAAATCGGTCTTAGGGTATTGTTATGATCAAATATGTTATACCTAACATATTATAATCACAAATATAAAATAAATACATTACATAGCCCTGTTCTTCAAAAATGGGCAATTGTTGATTTAGTAAATAGCCCCATCTCCTGGTCATTAATGGTAGCAAACCATTTTTGATAGCCCTACATCAAAATTTTGGTGAGCGCTTTGGTCAGGGCGAAATTCTCAACAGTTTACCCATTAATAATAGGTCTATCTATTAAACCAAACCTAAAGAAATACTTTGGGCAATGAGGATGTAGGCCTTATGTTTTAGGCTACCTATAAAAATGTATACCTAGTATACAAATAAATGGCCCTTTGGGGCAGAAGTACAACTAACCTGCCCAAACAAAGAATGCTTACCGTCATGTCTATGAGTCCGATTAGTTTGTTTTCCTTGCCTATTAATCCATAACTCCGGTTTGTTTGAAGTATAGATAGCCTACCAATGGACAGTTCCATTCGGTGTTGGCTGACATTTTATTATGTAAGTTACTAAAAAGTCAGACAATGAAACTGTCAGACAATTTAATATTTTCCCATAAAAAGAAATACAGCATACCTATATACAATGAAACTAATGTGTTTTCATAATAATATCATTTTTTCAGAAACTTTGCTAATGGGATTATTGTTGGGATAGTCCAACAGGCCCAGCTTGGACTAGCCTATAAATGCTGACAGAGCCGAGCGTCGTTCCAGACCCAGTCGGCAAAATGAATCACAACACTGATCACTCTGTGTCTTCATCATACAGAAAAATCTTCGGGGATATGCCACGTTTTTCAGTATCTACTTCAAGAAGCTCCATGTCCTCTAGCGGTTTTAGGTCGCAGTCAGTGTCCCGTGCGTCGTCGTTAGGTTACAGAAGGTCGGGGCATTCGTCTTTTTCTCCGGTTCCTAGTGACAGCGTTGATCTAACTCAAACCTCAGTGATTACAAATGAGCTTAAAATTATTCGAACAAATGAGAAAGAGCAACTACAGGGTCTTAACGATAGATTCGCAATGTTCATCGAAAAAGTGCGCACCTTGGAGCAGCAGAACAAGGTGTTGGAGACGGAGTTGGTAACTCTGCGCCAGAAACATAGTGAGCCATCGCGACTGGCTGATCTGTATCAACAAGAAATACGGGATCTGCGTAGCCAGATAGATGACCTTAACACCGAAAAGTCTCAGATTCTCATAGAACGGGACAATGTAGAAGATGATCTGCACAAGCTGCGAGTCAGGTATGAGGACGAGATGAGGGCAAGAGAGGAGGCTGAACAGGCACTTAAATCATTTAAAAAAGACGTGGACGATGCTACTCTGATTCGTTTGGACCTGGAGAGGAAAGTCGAGTCTCTTATGGATGAGATAAATTTTCTCAGGAAAATACACGACGAGGAAGTGACAGAACTGACGAATATGATGCATGCTGCCCAGGTGTCTGTCGAAGTCGAGGTATCCAAACCCGATCTCACGGCTGCATTAAAGGAAATACGAGGCCAGTATGAGTCTATGGCTTCAAAGAATCTTCAGTCAGCAGAAGAATGGTACAAAACAAAGTTTGCTAATTTAAATGAACAGGCCACAAGAACCAATGAGGCTATACGAGCAAGTAGAGAGGAAATCAGTGATTACAGAAGACAATTACAGTCCAAAACAATAGAAATGGAAACTCTTAGAGGAGCCAACGAATCACTCGAACGCCAGATTCGCGAAATGGAGGATGCACACAATATGGACATAGCAGGTTATCAGGTGAGACAATTATAAATATGTCATTAGATATAGCCTCTTATAATTTAAATCTTAATGTTTAAAATTGTCTAAAAAAGTTTTTGAAACACACACTAGAGACGTTGTCCCCTGTCCATGGTGCTGAAGTTAACCCCCGAGCCTGAGTGGCTTATTCCACCCACGCGACTGCTTGTAGAAAGAGGATTGCTCAAAGACAATTATCAAGGTCGTGGTCTCGCTACTGTGGCACTGCACTTACATGGAAGTTACTACTCACTCACATGGTAGTTATTTCTCAGTATCGCCACGTCTGCTCGTCCTATAGCCAATGCGAATAATAAATAAGACAGAACCTTAACTGGTTTGATAAAGTTTGAAACCTTGCGTTGTCCGGGCATTATGCTATGGCTTTTAATCTTATTAACCTACAGCCCCTTGGTGTTCGAAAAGGGATGCATTTGACTGCCTATCTGTGTGTTTGTGGTAATGTTTGTGGTGATCGTGACGTGCGAAAGCTAATAAAAATGGTCGCTTTCAACAGGAAACGATTGGGCAACTTGAAAATGAGCTTAGAAGTGCAAAGGGGGAGATGGCTCGTCATCTTAGGGAATATCAAGATCTACTGAATGTTAAGATGGCCCTGGACATTGAAATTGCTGCATACAGGTATCCAATAGTTTTCATTTTAACACACTGGATTTAACAGCATTTTCACTGTTGTGAATGTGTCAAAAACATTATTGAAAAAATTATGACTGTTATCGCCAGTTTTGAAATTGGTAGGAAAGGTCTGTAAAAGTATGAATTAAAATACTGTTTCTCCAGATTTGCAAATTGTAATTCATCTCAGGGTAATTCTTAACAATCCATATTCATGTGTAAGCAACAGTGAATTCTGAAGGTCTAAATATAAAACAGTATTATAATCAATGTAGTATTCAATGTATTATTCAATAAATCTTTAAATCTTTAAATAACAAATATTAATTTATTGAATAATACATTTCACAAACAAGGATATTAGGTGCATGACAGACTGTACAAGTATCTTGAATCAGATTGAAAAAAAGTTTGAAATGTTTCTGTTGGATATAGAAAAGCAACATGGATATTTGTACCATGTCTGAAGTGTCTTGTGCTTGTTCCTTTTCATATAATTGAAGGAAACTCTTGGAAGGTGAAGAGACACGCTTTGGTACTGGCATGATGTACCCCACATCCAATCATGGGCCTAGCCTAAACTATGGCTACCATACACGGACCCACAACAGTTCCACAAAAAAGAAAGACAAGGAAGACGAGAGTCAGGGCAAGTCCAAAGTGAATGTGAAGCGGGAGATCAATGAGGAAACTATTG
The DNA here is from genome assembly GCA_017657215.1 of Limnothrissa miodon. NCBI lineage: Eukaryota > Metazoa > Chordata > Actinopteri > Clupeiformes > Clupeidae > Limnothrissa > Limnothrissa miodon. The sequence continues at coordinate 284,967 of JAGFZM010000169.1, read as the reverse complement.
TGACCAAGAAGGTAGACAAGAGTGACATGATTGATGAAAATTCTAATTAGACCACAGGTGTCCTTACTTAGTTCAGCAAAACTAGACAAACTATAAATAAGGACTTCTATAAGACTCTATATTACTATTACACGGTGACACTATATACTGCTTTGAATCTCAACATGTTGTTATCATATAATAGGCCTACACTGCCAGTAGCTGTGGTCATTAATGTTTACAATGAGTGATTTCAATGACTTTGAATGAGTTGACTTGTGACTGTGGTTATTATTGTGTGTATGGTGGGTGTCAGTCTTGATGTATACAATCATAATATGAAAAAAAATGTTTTTCAGTGTTGCCTCATTAGATTCCATATACAAGATATTTTTCAGTTAGAAGAGTTCTCAGTCTATAAAATATTGTTGAAAAACAAAAGCTCCTGTTTAATTTAAATGGATCTTTGTCTAAAATGAACTTTTAAAAACCAAAATGATGATCATTATTTGTCGCCTAGTCAGCAAATTGCCAAACAACAATAAAAGGGACTGTTTTAATTTTAGCTGTGTCCAGACTGATAAAGCAATCTCCCGGGACTGTTGTCCATGGATATCCTTTTCATCCTTGGGCTAAATCCTCTGCGGTTCCGCATATGCCATTTCAATCTCCTTTTTTCTCACAAAGATGTCTTGCCTATCTTCACATCTTTTCAGCTTTTTTACACTTCCTGGCATGTGATGTCGAGAAGTAAGCTCAGTCCAATTCCGGTCGAACTATAAAGACCTTAAGATAGAAGCATCTCTTGAAGTGACTCATCCACCAGCTGCTCTAAGAGGATAAACTTCTAAATAAACACTAAATAAAGGTAATTACCCACAAGGAGACTGTCAGTGGGCCTTCACTTCGAGCGCAGAGGTCAGTCGAATGAGAATGCAAAAGCAACTTGAACTAAGTGAGGTAACCCTTTAATTAACATTGAAAGGAAAATTCTGCCAATCAGCCCAGTTCTTTGTTCTCTTCACCCTCATTAGTCAGTGTAGGCTATAACGTCTTGCTATTTGGTCTTTGTCATCCCAAATTCTGTCACTCACATATCTGCAGACATTTAGACACATGAAACAACAGGCTACAGGCTATTCACTCTAGATAATTCTTTTAAAGGAGAAGTCTGCTGTGAATTAATCCATTAATCCGTTGTTCAAGGTCATCACGTGGTGTTAGAAGAAAAAAATTGATACATCAGACAAAATAGTGAACCAGTAACTACACATAAGCAAAGGCATAGTAATATACTCTGTATTAGTAATTAGTATATCTATAGGGACTATGTTTCATCCAATTTTCTGTTTATTTTTTTGTCAGGGTGCATTACCTGACCTTGAACACTTTTGATTTACACCAGATTTCTCCACAGACAAAAACAACCATCCAAATCATAACAGGAAACATGACAAGGTCTGGGAACAAACAAGAAACGTTCAGTATTTTTAATGATTTACCAGCATACAATGTAACTTCATTGAGAAACATCACACCATAATTACAAAAGCTGATCACAGTTGGAAAAAAAATATTACTTATACAAAATATTACTTTTTTTCAAAGCTAATTTTTGGTTTTAAATTTGAGGACAAAGACATTCTCAGCAGTTAATTGAAAACCTAAATCAGAGAAGAATCATTCAATTGAAAAGAATAAAATAAAACTAACAGTAGTTAATGTCATGAAATTAAAGCTGCTAATGCCATCTTTAAATAGTTAAAAGCAAAAACAATTCTTATTAAGTCCCCAACCCACACATCACACATAACAAACAGAGACCAAACTGCTAATTGAAACTCAGCTTTACCTTTACTCACTACAAAACAGAAAATGTTGAATAACATAAGAGCCCTTGACAACAGATATGCAGCAGCCCTTCACCAAAAGCTTTTCTTACACAAGTCATATTTTCAAAACAAATCATGCCATTGTCAGGAAAACAAGTCATTATATACTTGAAATTCTGTTTCCTTTGAGGACTGTGGTACTGGATTTGTAGATTTGAGCCCTTTAGTTTACAGAAGAACAGCATAGACATGGACTAGCCCCACCTGATAGCCCTTTCATTACATTAACAAGGGTTTGTGCAAGAGCATTTCTGGCATGAAAAGATGGTCTACAAAATCCCTCAAAAAGGCACTGCATATACATTTCTTTTCTGAGCTTAGGTGTTCACAGTGGTCGCAGGTTAGAGATGCATCATCCCTCATTTTTAGTCTGACAGCACAATTCCAAAGTGAAGAACTAGCAACCCGTCCTTTAGAAACAAAAATAAATAAAAACATGAGTTAAGTTATACACAGGTATACATGTGTCTATAGTAAGATATACACACACACACACACACACACACACACACACACATATATATATATCAGTTAAGGGTTCATTTCCATGTAATTAGATATGAGACTCAGCATAGCACCCACATAAAGATCTGATTTACTGTATATTGGACTGTGCATCAATTCTTACACAACCACATTTCTCAAACTGTGGTGGGTGGACACGACAGACGGGGCGCACTAATTGATCCCTGCAAGTGGCACAGGCCTCCAAAAGAAAGATATATAGGGAGTGTGCATTTGTGTGCAAGTGATCAGGTCTTTAAGGAGCTAATTGAAGTCAAAGAACACTTTAAATCCAATAAATACATTAAGTGATATTAGGACCTTATAACAGTTATTAACCAGGTCCCCCCCCCCTCCGCTTTTTTGTTTTTTTGATGGTTATGCTTGTGTCATTCAATGCCAGAAGGAGTAACTTCAAATCAAGGAAATTTACATGAAAGCCCAGGGTCTTGGCTTTCATGTAAATTGGCTGGGCTTTCATTTGAAACCAATTTTATGTTTCTAGGCAAAGGGGTTTTCAAGTTATAAACTTTTGAATGTCAGTAGGCCCTCTTGTTTACAAAAAGTCTCTATGGGAATTTACATAGGGGTCCCAATCAAAACGCATAAACATATTTTTCAAAAATGTATATTCAAAAATCATATTTTTGGTCTTTTTACTTCAATTTTTTGTGTAACAGGTTGAGAGATGGAGTTAGGACTTAGATTTTTTTATTTGGGGGTATCATATGGATGGTACCTTCATATCTTAGTTAGTTCATAGACATTTGAAATTAGCGGAAAAAAAACTTAGTTCCAACCTCAATAACTCTGTGTCCATATGTCACAGAAACATACATATTCCTCTAGAAAAAACTTGAGGGTGTCACCTTTCCAATGGTATGAGGCACATCCCTGAGTCTAAAACTATGTAGGAACTGTCAAGCTTTCAATTTGGGTATGCCGTTGTTTTGAAAAAAAGGAAAAATAGGGGTGTGCCTTAAGAGGTATTGGTTCAGACATTTTCTTATACTTTAGGCAAATTACTACACCATTTGCTTTATTATACATCATTGGCTTTATTTTACGTTATTTATTATAAAAAGCAAGCAAGAAATTACCCTGCCCAGATTCCCGAAAACTCTGAAGACCAAATAAGACACCACAAATGCTTCTCTAACTAATCCAAAGATGAGGCAATCATGAAATCTGGAGCAAATGAAGCTGGTCTTGTTGATATGAATGGAAAAAGACAGGCAGCGAACTGGAAAATCCTAATTAACAGCAGTGCTGAGTCATACGCTGCAAAAGCCATCGTCAATGTCTGTCTGATTTAGGATGCTCAAGGAAACATCAAAAACTGAACAAGGGCTTGGAATTGGACAGGAAGCCGATTCTTTGCACATTTTCACATATTCCCAAGTTAGTCTTTGAAGCAGAGAGTTGGTCAGTACTCTCTGACGGAAGTGATTTTTAGAGGTTAATGAAATAAAGAGGTTAATAAAATAAGAAAATTAAAGATAGCATTGCGTTGGTCATAGATTTGTGTGTGTTATACAGGGATATATTATGGGTGAATAGGGTAAACATTTTAACAGAGATATCCCCTTAAAACTTCATTTTATTATCTACATTAAGCTAATACTTTTTTGCATTGCTAAATTTTCTGTCAACTCAATTAGCAGTAGCCAGAATTGCAGGTTGCCCTTTTCCTTTGAGATCTCTTTTCAGATCACGATGAACCCAACAGCTCTGGGCTCCCCTGCCATTTTGGGGACTGGGTTAATTAGCTGACTTACCCTCTCTTTCCAGCACTAGTCCCTGTGTGTGTGTGTGTGTGTGTGTGTGTGTGTGTGTGTGTGGTCACCTGCAGGGCATTTTGTCCTACGCTGCTTCGGACTTCCCTGAGGGATCGGCAGTGTTCCAGGAGCTGCTCTCCACACACAACATCCACCTGCAGCGAAACGCAAAACACTTCAGACGCGCAAAACGCCGCACACAAAAAAGCAAACCATTTACCTTACAGCTTTCCCAAGTCAGACATAATAGTCTTCTCTCTCCAATTCACTGCTCTGTTTGTAATCCTTAATCTTAACCAGGCCAGAGTTGAAGCACTGAAGGGCTAAAGCTAAAATGGTCATGGAAAGTGAGTGAGTAGCCCAACATCAGGCCCTCAAGGAAGGATGAGACATTCCCAATCAAAGCTGAATGTCATGCGGGAGTGTATTTTGAGGGGTCTCTAGCGGAACACACATTGACCCATCATTGTATCCAAAATATTTTTTTTGTTTGATGACTGGTGACTAAAATAAATAAATCTATCGACCTCCTGTTAGAGCAAACAAACATAGTTCAGCTTCCCCACCACGGTGTAGATGGACCTGTCCTTATCATAGCACACTCTGCTACACTCCCTACACCACCCTTCCCATCCCCTCTTGTCTGCTAGTCTAACATTGTGTATGGAACTCTCTGACGTGCCCAGCCCTTGCTAACAACAGGAGAGGAAGAGGCAGGCAGAAAGACAGAGGACTTTGGAAATGAGCTTAAGTCTAATCCTACACGCAAAGTCCCCATGCTGAGAAACCGTATGTTCTGATTTTCAGAGCTGTCGATGCACCAAAATTTATCAACAATTACAGCCCTGTTTAAGGTAGCCTTTCATTGCATCTGGATCAATAAGCCAACATACTATTTAGGCAACATACAACAATGGAAACAGTAATTAGTCAGGTAGGGACAGAGTGATCCTGAGAATTGGTTACCCCTGTGTACCCAACACAGCGGTCACAAGTAATATGAATAAAACAAAGTCAAGTGTCAAGTACACGGTTTATGCTAACCTCTACTTGCGCACAGTATTCTAAGCATCAACTTCACAGTAGCCCTCTTCTACGGTGATGGGCCCTAAGTGTTACCTGCATTAAATCTTGCAGCCCTGCCTGCATTTGGACTTGAACTCATAACACCTTGGATTTGGAGCTGAGCCCTCTGGTTTCACCTATTAGCAAGTCTCCCATGGATTTTGGAGGGAGGGGGGTTAAAACCACACAGTACACAAACCTATCACTCCACTATTGAGCAGCTGGCTACAGCCACATGAAGTCAATGAGAGATTTCAGGAGCTTGATATTGCATCAGCTGTGTCAAGGCTCAATGGACCAAAAGTGGAGTCAACGAGTCACTGCTGCAATAGAAATAAAAGGCCTAAAAGGGAACTAGTTTTAATGTGATAGAGGCTCTGTTCTACAATTACAGTACATCTATACACCTGTACACCATGAAAGGCAAAAAGGAGAGTGCTGTACCTGGCAGCTCTGTGTCAACTCCATCTTCCGCCTGATGAAGAGCTCCACATGTCGGATGGTAGCCTCGCCTGACACACGCACATACTTCCTTTCCAGCGGCTGTGTGCCATATCCATAAAAAACTGTCAACAATTTCTGCCAATAACGACATTATTTCACACAATTAATTGGATTTGGTAAGGTGGGTTCCAGAATTTACCTTGTAATTCCCAATGCCCTCCTCCGCCCTGTAAAAAAAATATATATATCATGTGATTACAAGGTGGATTCAGTCTTTTTCACTCTATAGCCCATTGACTGTATTTTATACAGTCTATGTTATAGCCTTACTAGCGTTTCACATCACTGTATACACTTAACTACCTCCACCTAGTGGTGGCAAGAAATACCTCATAATGCAGTGAAAACAGGCAGTCAGGTACTGATATAACCTAGTATTTGATGACAAAGTACTAGTAACAAGATGATTTCAGGGTTACCAGAATATTCAGAAAAAGAAAGATCTTAAAAAAATACAGGAACAATCAAACATGCACCTCCGTACTGGATCACTTACTCAGTTGCTAATACTCTCAAAATATTACACTTAGTTACAGTGCATCACTCACCCCACAAACTCCAGCACCAGAGAGACATCCAGTTCTGGTGGGATGGTAAACACAGGATGGGGTACAGGGTCTTTCTGCACCTTTTGTAGCTTGATTTGAGCTGCAGACTGGACTGCAACTACAAAGATCGATACCAAATCAAGATATAATTTACAGATTTATAATTTTATAACCAATTTATATATCTGAGAAAAGCTATTCTTACCTGTTTTGGGAATTTCTAGCCCCCTGTCTTTGTAGAATTCAATCATCCGCTTTCTTTCCTCTGGTATATGGAATATAAAACAATAACACAGACTGAAAATGTGATCAACTGAAAAATTGTGGGTTGAACAAATTTACAGAGCTCTCTATTCTATTGATAGAACACATACCGTCTTCCAGATTGTGAACCATTTTGTAAACGATGTCTTGCAGTTGTCTGTCAGGCCTGAAGAAATAAACATGGAATTAAGCCAGTCGTCCAAAAAAAACAAACAAACATCACTTACAATCCCAAACATCTAGCATTAATGAACTCAAGGTCTCATTCTGTGGTTAAGGCCTTGTTCATAACGTTACCTGATATTATACAGTGGCTGTGTTTGGTGCACAACGATTGCACAGTTTGGACATCTGTTGCTGTAGAAGAAGTATTTCACAATACAGCTCTTGCAAACTGAAGAGACACAAGTTCACACATCATATTACGTATTACATTGTACACGCATTATATTTTAAACGAGTTCTTAAATGTTCTCATCATGTTACTTCGACCAAATTCTAAACACGCTTTGTTTTGACTGAGGGCAAGCAACTCACATGTGTGTAAACATTCTGTGATCGTAGTGGCATCGATGAGAAACCCGTTGCAAAGAGAACAGCGAATATAAGGATAGAAGTCCCTCAATGATAGTGCACGCTAAAAATGAATGACAAACAATATATTGGGAACATTGTATTAATGAATTTCACCTACAGCTAGGCTCATCTGAAGACGCAAGCGTTACCAGTAACGTAACACGTTTATGAAATCAGTTCGTGTATAAGCAACATTTCACATACCAATATGGATGGTTAAATTGTAGGTTGTGAAAGTTCTTAATGACATAATTACTAGAGAGATGACTTACAAAAAGTCTTGCAAGACACAACTTATCGTTATCACCTCACGTCCGATAGGTTAGCTGGCTAACGTTAACATTAACTTCAGAGAACCCACCACCATCAACCAACCACCTGTGGAACACCAACATAGGGTTTCCGTAGCCAGTATCTACTTTGTAGGACACAGAGTGTAAAAAGAACAGCTAAATAGTATAGTGACTCGCCTCATCGTCCGTGTTATCTTCGTCTGAATGCACAATCATGTTGCAATCAGTGGCATTAACGTTAGTTTCAGACATGTTGTGACTGGCGTCCTCTAAACTGACTTCCATAACTTCACTTCCAGATTTGTTCGCAGACCTAACTCCTTCTCGGTTGCCTATGCCGTGTTCATTATGGTTATTTTTTTGTTTTTATTACAATTACTACTATTCTGCTTTCGTAAAAAGATAAACCTCATAATCCAGACTTTGCGAGTGTTAAGATAAGCTACTTCAAAGAGCTGTAAGTATTTTCGGCGCGCTCTCGTTCCTTGTTTGGCTCCTTCTTCGATGTCTTTTTCAGCACTTCTTCTATTATCTAAATTTAAATACCGCCACCCTCAGTTCAGAAGTATATTGGCATCTTACAGTAACTACATGCAGCTATCTGTGGAGGACTTCTGAAACTGTTCTATTTTTTTTTTTTTTTTTGGTATGGTGATTTTATTGGGGCTTGACCATAAAAACCGATTTACACAGTGATCTTTGGAGGCAGATTTTATTCTCCTGTGAATATGCTGCTCCAAATCTATCCCAAAAACTAATTCTATACCTATAACAGGTAAATTAGTTCCACCAGCATAATGCCACATAACTGTGCACAGGACAGAAGACCAGTGGAACATGACATTGTACAAGAATGGACAATGTGCGCCATGGGCCACCAGCAACAGTGCAGTACGGTACAGTCACAGTGAGTCACATACAGTCACAGTGCACGGGGCAGTAGGCAAGCAGAGCATGGACACAGTGGCGAATGACGGGTCACGGGACAGTTGTTTAGTTGTGCAATCAGTTATTCATCTGATTTTCATTGAAATAGCATGCATTCTGAACAGATAATTTTTAAATTTCACTTAAAAGTCATCTTTTTATGGGGTGCCATTAAGTATGGAGGGTGCATTATCTTTGACACAGTCCTCCAAGTCATTGCCCTCATCCTCTAGGGAAACAAGATATCAGCAATCAGGAAGTTGAATGGGTCAGCACTGAAAGTACTCTGAAGGCTGAAGATTTAGAGGTTCAGACAAACAGACAGACAGACAGACAGATAGATAGATAGATAGATAGATAGATAAATAGATAGATAGATAGATGTCATTCATGGAGTACACTATTTACTACCATTTAACATTGTTTAAAGTTCCAATGTCTTGAGTTCCCAAGTCTCAAAACCAAAGAGAAATTCTGGGTTTAAGGTTTTCAAAATGCATTTTATATTATGTAGCAAACCACATTTATTAATACCAGGACACACCACCACAACCATCGTCATCATCATCATCATCATCATCGTCATAATCATAATCATCAACACTGTTTAGAGTAACTGATGACAAAGTGTATAGCATGCCAGGACTGGTGGTTTTGGCATTTAGATATGCTGTTTGATAACAACAGTTTTAAAATAACGCCTGCATTAGGGGACTATAGCCTGGCTTGTTTGCGATTCATATCTTCATCACCTCCGTCAGTCACCAGTGATAGTAGTTTGTCTAGACATTTCTTAAAGGCTGAATATTCTTTTTAGCAATATGGTTTTGATCTGTTTTATGTCTACATCTTTATGTTCATGGTTTCTTTGCAGATCCGTTTATACAAAGTGACATGCAATAGAGATAACAAAGACAAAGGTAAAACTTGTACTCTAGCAGCGGGATGTGTTCTGATGGATGTCCTTGTTGGTTGTCGAGAGCTAACACCTACCGAAGGCAATTTCCTTGTATATGCAAGTATACTTGGTCAATACAACCTGATTCTGAATCTTATAGGTCTGAAAGCCCAACATTTTAAGTAATAGTAGAATATGGAAAAATACTGCTAATAATTAAATTATAAAATAATGCTAGATAAAAGTATTTTGTAATGCATAAAAGCTGTTCATAATTATGGAGACTTCTGTGACTCAGCCATACCCATGTCCTGTAATGCAGACTCTGGAGATGTTTAAGGGTTTAATATGTTTAGACTAATGGTTTAAGAATTACTGAATTGTATTCTAATTTTGTACCACGGCTCAGGTCTCAACATGTTTTATCTAGGAAATTGATTAATAACTTTTGAGAGACAGACAGGGAGAGAGAGAGAGAGAGGTGGGAGGGGGCAGCATTCTTGGCTCCGGACACAAGATGATTTCATCAAAGAGCACAGATTGCGACGAACTGAGTAGCCACGCTTCACGTGTAGATTCTTTAGAACCTACAGATAGCCCTATCTCTTATTTGATTCTTGGTCGTGTTCTGACAGCTTTAAATGCAGCATCCCCTCGCTCTACCGCCTTGCTGAGCTAAGTTGCAGATGCTCACTCCCCTCGATGTGCAGTAGAAGCGGGTGTCTTGCTGAGTCATGGGTTGTTTCCTCACATTGTTGAAATCAATACAGCTTCGAATAGGCTGTGTGTAGGGGACTCATCTGCTACAATCCCCCGCTAGCATGATATATTTTAGCATTTAGGTCAAAACGCAGACGTGTGCGCGAATGAGTGCAGGTGGGGCTGGTCTACATCGCGATGATCGCTGCAGCTTTTCTAGTTTTACTGAGACCATTAAGCATCCAGTGTGTCTTAATATTACTACTGCTTTTGCTGGGAACTGTCGCGACTATCTTGTTTTTCTGCTGCTGGCATCGCAGGCTTCGCAGCGGAAAGCATCCTATAAAATCTGTGCTTTCAGGTCGCTCAAGGAGTCGTGGTGAGTAAACGACACCTCATAAGCTTCATTTAATCCTCTAGGGAAATAACATAAGAATGTTAACGTCAATGTATTTATCTATTGGGCCTGGGAATATTCGCAGTCATTGTTGCCACCAGTGGGAAATTTAACTGCGTATCCATCATTCTGACCATATGGACCACGAAGAATGTAGGCTAGCTATAATGACAAGTGTCATATTACTCTATGATGAATTGTAATGAATGTTGGTGTATATAGCATATAGCATCAGCCAATTACAATGTGCATAATACTTTTTTGATGTTGATTTAACCGCACCTGTCAACATATTTCATTTATCCTGGCAGCTGGTTTCCGAACACACCATTTTAGGTCTGAGGTAAATCCCTCTCTTTTCCATCAAGGTCATTGTAAGTAATCTCTTTTGCATTAGTTGTGGCTTTCTGGAGTCGAATGTAGCCTTTTTCTAACTTAACGCATTGTAGTTACATTGTTACGCCACTCTTTGACTACTTTGGGTACTGTGATTTACGCATTGCGCATGTGTGATACATTTTTAATCTTGTATATCATACAACATCATACATTGTAAGATTCATGACGTGTTTAGAAAAGTTATTGTTGCGGGCGAGAACAATGAGTCAATTTTTGTGACTAAAGTATTGTTTTGTTTTCCTTCATTTCACTATACCATACTCATCCCGCCGCCTCATCGGAAACAGGGTTTTCGGCATAGCCCACGTCATGCCAGGCGGAGTGCCAGAGCGCGTGTGTCGGAAGAGACCAAGCCTCTTGTTGACATTGCCGAGAGTGAACCAGACTCAACTCCTACAGTGAGAAAACGTAAAGTGAAGAAAAGAGTCCAGCCTGATTTTTATCAGTCTATTCAGGTCACTCCAACACGTAAACCCGTAGGTATTATCTTAATCTTGTTTGGAAGTTGTACAAGTTTATATGAGCAAAAAATAAATAAAAAATGTAATGGTAGAGTTCTTGTTACTAGTAAATGGCTGGATTTGATTCCCCAATGATTTCCTGGTCTACTCAGGGTCTACTTAAATATCAGAACGTAAAAAACAGGATGCAGGGACTGTAACTGTGTGTGGATTTAGGTGTGTCCTCATCCGCCCTGGTAGGCTCTTAAGATTTAGACAATTGTGGGAGCACATGGTCTTTACAGTTCATTGAAGACTTGTCTTTATAAATGCCAGTTTTGCCATAAATCCAAGACACTCACAAACATTATAGACCTGAAATAACAGTACACACAGAACACCTATTTTATATGTTGATACTATTTGATTCAGATTTAGCTGAATGTTGAGGCTCATCAGCTGTTTCAGTAAAATATTGTAACCCAACTTTAAGCATGTCAAGGTCTCTATTCTTCTGCTCAAACTTGACTATACCCCAGCTGAGGCAAGTGACACATTTATCTTTCTGTGTTATATGAAATCAGTCTGGATTGGAACATCCTGTAGACTCCTTCACATACATTCCTCACTTGTACATTTGTATCAATATCTGTATGACCTTGTTTTACATGGTTATATTATTTACATTTTCCGCTATTTTCAAGGGATTTGTAACAGCTGCAAACAGCATTCCTCTTATTATCATTTTATCACCCATCACATTACGAAGCACATTTTGGTAATGGTTGTTTGCCGATGCACTTAGCCTGTTGTTTTGCTTTACACTCCCTGTCCCCGTACTGATGGATGTAGTAACAAAAGATACCTTGGAAGAGGTGCATTCGCAAGTGACCACCACGATGGCGCTGTAACACCGCCTGTCTGAGGTTTGCTTGCTACCACGCTTCGGTTTCCGTCCGACTCTCATTTCGTTATCCCAGGGAAGATGACGCGGTGCCATGCCACTGCCCTCATATTGTAGGGCGCTCTCCCTGGTTCAATCTGTTCACTTTCTCTTGGGATTTGACATCATTAAAGGCATCAGGAATCACAGTGTGATACCCATGCTCAGAGCAGCCCATCGTCAGAAGGGTGTGGTTCTGTTAAAATGACACTGCTACGCATTATGTGAATAGCAGAGAAAATCAAAGATTTTTTGTGCATCTACTGGGGACCATGTACACAGCGGTAAGTGTTTTTCCTCCTGTCGGGGATGCCAGATGCAATTCCTTATGTCCTTGTAGCATCGCATGATTTGTTTTTATTGAAGGCTGAATATGAGGGATCTCGAAGTTGGTTTGTTGGTCGTGTTGCTCAACTGTCTCGCCAAATGTCCTCGTTTCCATTCTCTTTCGAAAACCAGACCTGACCATGTTTAGCCTATGTGTCATGGTGAGAACGAGCGTTATTGTCACCTACATTGACTTCATTCATGACTGCCCCCATGTTTTGATAAAACCCATAACACAGTCTCGACCATTGTGTTTACAGAGCTCCGGTTCGGGGAACGCATCTCTTCGTTGTTCTATGTCTTCATCGGCGGATTTTTCGGATGATGATGATTACAGTCTGAAATCTGGGTATGTCTCGCCGGCACCCGGGGACACTTTACCATGGAATTTACCCAGACATGAACGCTCCAAGCGAAAAATACAGGGAGGATCCATACTGGATCCAGCCGAGAGAGCGGTGCTCCGAATTGCTGGTAAGAATATTTTTTTTAATGTATTTATTGCGTAATTTAACCTACAGCCAGTAAACCGGCGTGCTATTACTAATTCTGTGATGCAGACACAAAAGATGTCTTTTTGCACAGACATCTGGATGGGTCGTATGAATTGTAGGCTAACACCTAGCATATCTATTGTGGACTTGTATAAGCAGCCTCATCAACGTGAAGTGGAGCAATGCCACCAGTTGTGTTGATTTTTGTTTCAAATATCTCCCTTGACAAACGAGGCGGTTTTGATATTTTTTTCAAAATGCGGAAGTATGAGGGTTACTTTTAACGACTGGCTTTGTTGGCTTTTAATGGCAAGGCATTTTTTAAACATTAAACTAGCCCATTCTGTCACTGTAGCCCACCAAGCTTGTGATATGTATAGTTTACTTTTTACTCAGGGCTTTGACAACAAAGGCCTACAACACATTCAGTGGCTTGTGTTTGTGCCATTTATCCATG
>JAGFZM010000169.1:185311-271573 GCA_017657215.1 Limnothrissa miodon | reverse complement strand
GCGCCATCGCGGCTGGAAGCTGAATAGAAAAAAAAATTGAGGACCTGACCAGGCAGCCTACTGGTGTGCTTTGGCACGTGGGTAACTGAATTTCCTTGACAAGCAGTTCGAAAGAAGTGTTACCTAATTTTTAATATTTCCAACTATAATTCAGTCAATACTTTGCTTTTTTTTCATGATGCATACCATATGTTTCATGTAACCAGTAGTTCGTTTCATGACGGAGGAAGGCAGAGAGTTTCATTTAGTTGTTTTAAAAGATGAATACAGCAATAAAAACAATATAGGAATGTTCCTGTCCTACTCCAGCAGCTCTTGTAATTGTCTAATGTACTTTTACCAGTATTTCAGTTTATAGAAAATATGACTCGTTGAGTAAGTTTACTTATGTGGACCCTACCACACTCTTATGTGGACCCTGAACACTATCATTATATGATTTCACAAAAAGATACGGTCACTGGGAGGTATTATTCTATTTGACGAGCACGGACATCACAGCTCGATATGGGATGGCAATCATTAGGTGTCCGTTCGTTCCTCCCGGACCGAGCTCACAGCTGAGATTTTCTCATGAAACTGGAGAGGAAGTCTCGCCCATTGGATGTGCGCTGGACATGGGAGGGGGGTAGGGGCGTTTGGGCGTTTCCTTTCGTGGAACAACAGAGCAAATCACTCCGGCTCTGTCGGCCACCACTCGAGGCTCGCCTATATGCGGCTGCGGAGTGACCAACCTCCACCGCCCCGGTCATGGCTCACTACACACCGGCGGCGTATATGCTAGTTGATGAAAAGGAATATCTCCAAGCTTATGAGGATGTTCTGGAGAAGTACAAAGGTATTGATATTCTCAATCACACTGGGGTTTTTGAATTGTAATTCTTGTAAGTGAATATTGGGCTATCCGACTTGCCCTAAATAGCTCTGTCATTCTAGCAGAATGTGTGACAGCAACAGCATGTGGTGGAGACGTTGGGTGGAGAGAGTCAGGAGGTTACAATGTTACTCGCATGGGTTGGAACCGTCTCACTTTTTATATTCGTCTGACAGCTTCTGTCAACTAGGCTATAGCATACCAGGAGATGAGTAGGTCGCTAGTGTATGAAGGACTGCAATTGTTGTACAGTACAGTTGTGTAATATTCTGCAAACACTGGCCTGTAGTTCTTCGTTGTTTGGAGGACAGATCTTGGGCTGTCATGAGATGTCATGGTGACATCATTATCTAAACCGTATTCTTGCGTGATTTTATTCTATCGTTCATCATGTTCTACTACTTCCACACTCTTAACACTTTCTCAAAATACAGTAGAATTGACAATATAATTGTTTCTGTGTATTATGCTAATAGATCATGGCTCTGATGTTGATGTATCTTAATTTGACAGGCAGGCTTGGGCTACATTAAAGCTCCATCCTCCAGTGGGTCAGCTTCAATTCACATCAGTCTGTGGAGCATCCCTTTCAGTGTAGTGCACAATCACATCCTGTGCACTAGTTAGTGATAAATGGCTGACTGCCAGCCAATTTATTACTACAAACACAGCCAATTTATTACTACAAATTATGTACTGGCAATGTTTTTAAAATCATTCTTTGTACAATCAGACTTTTGAAAACCACATCAGGGCATACAGGCTACATCTATATTGACTGTTGTTTTTCCTTTATGAATGGGTAGCAGTGACAAAGATGGAAATAACACAAAGGTTGTTGGTTAGAGGTTGCTAGTCTGTGACAAGAGCCCCAAAGTAGATTTGCATCCAGCTGCTAAGCATCATAAATAAAGTCCTATCAGCCAATGAAAAAGCCATTAGGATCATATTATGTAGTGTCACTTAGAAGATGTTGAATAACAAAATGTTATATTTATTTGTTGTATTGTTGTTCTGGTCTATATCTATCAAGGATAGGCCCCTTCTGTCTTTTTATGTATCTATTATTATGATAACTTTGTTGAGTACTAGGAAGGCTGTTGCTAAGTTACTGTTGTTTTGGACACTGTATTAATATGCGTTATCAGTAAATATATATAGTGTGTTCTGCATAGGGAAGTCACATCTTCAGCCCTCAAGCTTGGTGAGGTTGGTTGCCTCAGTGCACTGAAAGGACTTCTTTCATAGTTAAGAAACCATCCTTTAGGGCAAGCTAATATTGGCCCCAAATTGGGAACAGTTTCAGCTGTTCGGTATTCTGTAGGATCTGTTGTTCATCTGTTGTTCATCATAGAGAGACCACTGTTTTGCAAAAACTGATGCTGTTCTTGTGACATGAAGTCACTGTCATTGCAAATGAAAAATATTTTTGTTATTGTTTATGCGTAGTTAAGAAGAAGCAACACTAATATAACAGCAATAAATCACAGTGAAACTGTGTATATGGATGATAAAAGTAATCATCATAATGATGAAGGTCATGTAGTCCTGTGTTTATCAAGAATACAGCCATGAGCATATTTCTATGGAGAGATGGGCCTCATGGTCATGTGATCTTAAGTGTTTTTTTTATTATTCATGCAATGCAACATGCCATTGTCTGGGGTTGGGGCTTTTATTGTGTCAGTGTGTCAGTGTCATTACATATTAACAACACAACAAAATACAAAACTATACTAAAAAACATTTGAATCCTTGTTGATGTCTGATACTACTGGCTACTGGTGTTGTTGTGTTTTCTGTCATACTGTACAGAAACACTAGCAATGTAAAGCCAGTGAACTGAGTGATATTGTTGAAATGTTGAAATAGTTGAGGTGTGGCGCTAGCATTGGTGTGTGCATAGTTAGGTGACCTTCTTGTGACGCCACCACGTTCCAGTATTGTGTACTGGGTAAATAGAATTTCGACACTATCTCTCTGTCTTTCCTGTCCTCTGGTAGCAGATTGTCATGTGTGAAATGAGGGCCATTCAAAGACTACATTTCCATACTATTTGAAACTACCCAGACAAGACGGTGGGAGTAACCAAAATGATGACTGAGTGAGGGAAGAAAAAGAATTAATATCTTTGTCATGAAGCATTCCTGAAAGTGATTTTCAGTACTACTGAGACACATAAAGAACAGTACTGCAGCTGTTCTCTCAACAAAAGATCTTTAGAGTAGGCGTCCGGCTTTTACTGTCCACAACGGTTTCTCTGCTGAATGGGCAGTGTCTGTCAGCTGCCATGTCCATGGCAGTGAAGGACGCTTGGGAACCCGTGGGTTATAATCAGTTAAGGCCCCGGGACAAAGGGCTAGACTCACTGAACCATCCTCAGACCTGCAGGTTGTAATCTATAGGAAACATACTGATCTGAAAAAACAGGCAGGTTTCCTGAGTATCAGTGTTGCACAAAGCTGTGGTCAATCTGTAACAGATATAAGGTGGAAGATCAATGTCCTGCTATTGTCACTTTTAAACTAATAATGGCTAATATATGTTAACCCAGTGTGGGAGGTTGTGTTGTTATTCAGCTCTCAGAATGTAACCATTAACACAACTGTTGTATGATTCAGGCTTTTTTTGTGAGACAATTTGGGAACTGGAAAATGTTTACCATGACACTTGACACCTACAAGAAAAAGGTGAGAAGGTGTACACACTCTCAGAGTATGTATGAGAATGTTTTGTCCCTGCTTCCCCTTACATTCCCCACCCCTCCCACATATTATAAGAATGTCAACAATACCCAACTAATTAGGTATTACCACTAATTACACACATGCAACCAGGGCTGTCTTTTCAGGCAGTTTTCATGTTCAGCTGTTCCAAATGCATTTCTAAGGGCTAAACCAGTTTCTTTGAAAAAAGAGCTTTAATCCTGTTACTTTGAACTGGACTGAGGTATACCCTTCACACAATTGGCCTGTAAATTTGAGCCTGGAGCCATACCTCTTGCTCTCCACACATTCACAATGGCTTCTGCATAGGACTTGGGATGTATGGGACCACAGTGTTCTAGAAAAGCTTCTTGACAGGCAAAGGGGATAAATTATGTAAGGCTTTGTGGCTTTTCAAACAGTAGATCCCCTATGGTTGCTGAGAAAGCCGTAAGATTTATTAGAGGTGGGTGTGTGTCTCATTTATCTCAGTAGATTGATTGGCTGTCCTTTCTACTATGTCAAGAAGGTTTTTTGTAATGAATTCCAACTATTGTCTAGTGAAAAATCAAGTGCACAGAGGGGCTGGCTACTTCTGGAGGCTTACAAAATAGGAAAAATTACTATTATGCACGTCTTACTGGGATGGTTTGTTGAAGTCAGGGTCTTCACCTTAGCCGTAAGGGTCATTCTAGCTGTGTTGGCTTACTGCTATCAGTTTGTGTGGTGTTTATGAATGGTAACGTTGTTTGTTGTTTTTCCTTGGGAAAGATTATCTTAATCTCACAGCAATGCTATTTCAAGCATTTCTGTTAGTCATGAAGGCCTGCATTTGCCTAGCATGTAATCACCAACAGCATTGATTTCACAATCCGTCAATTGATCAAGTCACTGTGGGAATGTCAATAAAATTGGTGCCTTCTCTAACAATGAGTCTCAGTCAATTGAAAGCAGACAACAGACTTGATATTCAGGAAGTTTGACTCCATAACCAAATATTGTGTTGTATATTTTTTGTATATTATATTTAGTCACTGTATTCAACCTTGCAAAAGAGATTGGGCATTATATATAAAAAATAAACCCTTTTAGTGTTTGTTTTCCTTTGGTAGTTATGCTGTTTTTAACCGGCCATAAACTCCGCCGTAATATCCTACAAATAGAACATGTAATTGCAAACCAGCGATGGGCAAGACTGGCGTGGTGCTGTTTGTGTCTAGGTCAAGCCCTCAGAGCAAAAGGCTGGTGATCATCCACATGACCTATGCTTCTTGTAATATTTTGCTGACTTGTTTATCAGTGGCAAAATGTGGGGTAGTCCCTTACAAGTTGTGTTTAAAGGTGTTGTTGTGATTTAAAGCTTGTTGTGATCGGTTGCTAAGATACTGGGTTAGTAGGTATCACTGTGGTTGATGATTTATATCCATTATACTTTGAATATTTTATCCACTGTATGGATAAAATTCCATCTATAAAAATGTTTGGCCTAAAGTGGTATTTTGAATTGAATGTGCATATGTAAACTTCATTTAACAGTTAAATATGCAGTTTATGCATTTTAAAACAGTGCTTTGCTACAACAACAATGTTCTCATCATTTGCTATGAGAGCCACCTATACACTAGCTTTCCCAGCCTGCCCCTGATGCATCAGTTGCCCATTGGAGTTGTATTAGCCATTAGTTCTTGATTTTACCCACTTTCATATATAAGAAAGTGGTCAAATATCACTTAAGATAAAGAGGTTATCCTGTACCATGTTTTATGTGGATGTATAAAGAGGATGTCTGTTCTTTACTGGTAAGTCTGGTCTCTTCCTAGGGTGTGGCTTTCAGAAAATAATTTCTTTCCAGTTGGTTTGCTCGGGATACATAGCTATTCCTTACACATAGCTCTTCCCATGTGAGGTGATTTTCAGTCAGACACTATTTTATTTTGGGTCATGGACTAGGGGCATTACCTCTGTTTCACTCAAACCTAGCTTGTCTGGGACATTTGTGTATTATTACTACACAAATTGAAATAAAATTGAAAGAGAGTTACAGTGTCTTTACAAAATTTCATTCCACATGAAATGTGAAACAGGCTTATGCAAAACTGGGAAATATGTGCAAATGTGCACATCTTGTCACTAATGATGTATAAACTGAGATCAAATGATAGCAAAAATGATGTAGGTCGCAGACTGAATTTAATACAGAATTTTCTGCTTACCATAGAAAAGAGCAGCAGGCAGTTTTGCACAGTCACCGTCTTTGTGCTCTTCCTCCTCTGAGCCCCGCCCGTCCTCCTCCTCCTCCCCCCTTTTCTCTCCTTGCATCACTTTGAAATGGCTGGCCGCACACAGAGCATAAGCACCCTCCACCATGCTATCTGTCTGCTACTGTACCAAAGATGCTTTGTGGCTCTGGTCTTCTGGCTTCCCACATGGTCTTCTGGCTCTGGTGTGGAAGTGCTGGCAGCCTGGATGTGACCATGATCGTAGTGGAGATAGACACAACAACACTGACTCTTTCGTCCAGTTTGGACAGACAGCGAGTGGATGGAGTGGAAGCTCTTTAGAAGATCAGCTCAATAGAGATGGCAGCTGGCTTTGAAACCTTGAGTGACCTCTCACTGTTACAAAAGGTCGATTTAAGAGATTGGTTTAATTGCTTTACAGAGCTGCTTCCTTGATGGGCGACGCTGGTGGGGATTTTTAATGTGTAGTCATGTCTAAGTAATCTAATCTGATTGCTGCACTGCTAGGCTGCTATTTATCATGAAGTCCTCCCCTCCCCCCAAAGTGCTCACTTAATTGACATTTATATAAAGTATAATGTTAGCCCTGGGTTTAGTTTAGTTATACTTGTGTACTAAGACAGCCTATGTCATTGAAAAGATGCGCTTGTTTAGCACTCTGGAATACACTTTTCCAGGAAACAACGTGATCCGAACGCTTTCTGGCTTTAATTTGATCAGCTGTTGACCTTTAGTCTGTGATCCAGATAGTGAGGTGATAGAGGTATAAAATGACAGTTTAAAATGAAAGTGTTAGAGGAGAGTTGTAGTCTCACGTCAGCTGCCCTACACAGTTGGTGAGATACTTTTTTTGCAGACACACTGGACCAACTGCCTCATATGTATTCTCTCTGCAGAGAAAATATTCTGCCATCAGCTTTTTTTTAGTGAAATGTATTGCCGTATTAGAGTTAGACAATGTATGCCATTAAGGCATACATTGCACAAAGCAAGATGAGGGGGATCACACTGATGCGTTGATTATGTGTGGGATCAACCATAAGCTTACATACTCTGAGTAACACTGTAAATGGTAAACTGAGTTCCCACTGCATATCCTGCCATTTGAGGGATATTGTCATTAAAGGGAAACCCTTGAATGAGAGAACAAAGGCACATATTACTCAGTGAACAGTCAGATCCTGGTTTGCATTCGCTAGATTTGGTGTCGGACTCCCGCAGCACGCCTCAGCTGTTTGTGTTGCATGGAAAACAGCTGCAATATGAAAGGAATGTTTTGGATCATGGTAGCACCAGATGGCCATCTCCCTCTGTGATACACTGTGCTGATGTGTCTTTTTGGAAGTATTTGGAAGTGGTTAAGAGTAAAGACAGGGAAAAGCAAAGTCAGGAGTATATAAGAAGAGAGAAAGCGGGAGAGATGGAGAGAAAGAGAGAGAGAGAGAGAAAGAGGTGCACAGGGGGATTGGTAGAGAGATAAACAGATAGGCTGGAAGAGAGAAAGTGTTTCTAATCTGATTCTATGCATCATTCAGAGCTGTGTAGACATGCTGTGTGTCCGGGTAAAGAGGGGGTTGGGGGCTGCCAATGAGCTCATGTATTTGGGAGTTGTCATGGTGACTCAGGCCAAGTGTGTTGGTCGTCCATTCCCTGGGCTGTCTGTCTTCCTGGCTCAGACTGCATGAGATCATGATGTGACTCACTGGTCCTCCTCCTTCAGCAAAATGCAGGGTAGATATTGGCTAAATCAAATGGTAGCCCTGCCCCCCCCCCACCCTCCCTCACCACTACTACCTCAGAAAGATGCAAAGGCTTCTGGGAAACACGCCCTGCTCAGCTGCACTGTATTGATTTCATCCTGTTTCCTTCATGGCCCAGGAGGATCTGGAGATAACAGTTGGAAAATGAGGGCATGAGAACCTCTGTTGCCCACTGAAGATCCTTAGTCAACTTTATACTTTGCAAATTAGCTAAAGTCACCCAGTGACCAGATTAAACCCAGTACGCTCTTGTAACAGAGAATCATAAAGAGTGGACAATACACATAAATATATAGTATATTTATATTAAGTATAAACAATGAAGAGCATTACCATTCACACCTTTTAATAGTAGGTACAATCCTCTGTCTACGCACACATTCTGTGTTCTAATATTGACACTTAAAGCCACTGAAATGAGGCTTCTTGACAAGTAAAAGTAAAGTAAAAGTAACACTATCAGTGTCAGCTGGAAGCTTTCCCTGAATGATGTGGTAGCATATCTCTTTTACAAGCTCTCTATTTCAAAATAAATTGCAACTTCAGCATTTTAGCAACATATCTGTGTGGCTTTCGGTCGGAAAAACAAAACATATTTTATTGGAAATAACCAAAGATGCTGTCAGGGTGCCAACAGAGTTCCTCTTTTAAAGTCAGATAAGATACTGTGGTAGTGATGAGATAATGCTCATACCTTCTTATTTTTAGGTGATAAGGATTCATAAGACCACATGATTAAATCAATAAAGTCAAGAAATAAAGGTAAACTAAGGATATACCAGTAATTAAAAGGGCACGCTCCTTTCTTTAGGACACCATGGACTGTTCAGAGTCCTCTTGTGGCTCAAGCCAAGACCATGTTAATGGCAGACGGCAGTCTGTCAGACGCCTTCTCTATGACTAAAACCTTTGCAGTGAGCCCATGGATTAAAGCTCCACCACACAGCTGTGGACATTTATAATTCTAAGTGGCTGCACAGTAATGGCTTACTAAAAGAGGCTGACTTCAAATCAATACCCATCAGGGTCTGCATGCCTGCCTCCACCCTTGCCTTCTTTTCTGGGAAGGAGATGGTTGGAAACATTTGCATTATCGCACAGCCCACCTTTTAAAAAAACAAGCCATAAAGGACAAACAGTGTTGAGCAATGGCTGAATCTTACATGTGTGCTCACACAGAGGTGTGTTTTAGAGCCTCTAGTCTGATGTAATATTTGACCTAAACAAGTTTCTCTTTATTATAAAACAGCCTAGCACATGACTAGCATACACTAACCAACATGTTTTTTTTTTGAAGGCATGTACCTTTATGCCTTCTACAGGCTCTGTCCTTCCCAGTCTGTCCTGATAAAGACTGCGCTTTTCTCGCAGCTGTGTGTGTGTGTGTTTGTGTCTGTGTGTCTGTGTGTGTGAAGGGGGATGGGGATGAGGTTGAGCGGGGGCTTTCTGACTGTCCTCTGCTGCGGGTCTGATTACCCCGTGCCGCACAGGCATGTGGCAGTGGTAACCCTGGTAACCCCAGCAGCTGACTGCTGACCTTACGCAGGTGGGCGTTAGAGGACGTCCCTCCAAACACTTGTTACATTAGCCAGCGCGTCTCTAGACCCTCCTGACATTTATTAGCACCAGTGGCTAGCTCAGATGGCTATGTCTGTAAAAAAGGTGCTTTGTCATTTGTGTCGTTCTGGCTGAAAATCCATGTAAGACTGTTCTGTTTACAATGACTAATGTATCTTAAATGGGTTAATGATGAAAGCAGTTACTTGTTCAGTCTGTGTGTGTTTTATTTTAGTGCCTGAGGTGGAAAACTGTGGCTGAATCTGCTTCTGTTCTGTAGCTTTCAATAAACAGTCTTTAGTGATGCCACAGACTCATAGGAAGACATACATATGCATGTGTTAAAATGCGCGCGCACACGAACACACACACACACACACACACATATATATATATACATAGCAGACCATCAGGCCGGTAGACTAGAACTGAATCTGCAGGCTAAAAGCAGAGGTATCTGTTTATGTTCCTTTGAAATTGGCGCTCCAGACAGGCACTGTGACTGTCCAGGGCACATATTTTGCCTGCGGCCCTTTTCTACGGGGAAAACATGGCTGCCTCAGACAGGAAGAATGGCAGGAATGTTACCTCATATGTTTTCCTCTCTTCCCCACCCCTCTCTTTTTGTGTGCTTGCATCTACTTATTTTTTAAATTCAGGTTTTTCTGCCCCTTGCGGAGGTTGCTAACAGACAGCCTGTCCAATGTGTGTAACACATCAGCTTCCCACTAAACAACAAAGCAGTCATTTGTGAATCACTCCCAGGATTGTAACATTGTCATCATCAGGCTATGAGTGCACACGCCCCTTCACATCTGTCTGCTGTGATCTCATACAGGCCTTACCTGCTCTGATCATATGCCCTTTAACTCCCACGCTACCCTGACTAGAATATGGGGGTGGCCTAGATAGGAATGCAAGCCCCAGTGCCATATACTGTATATAAGCAACATGAGCCCATACAATGTTAAAGGCTCCATATGGAAGATTTTTTACCTTCGGATGACACCATGAAAGTGATTTGCAACAAGAAGAAGATAGGACTACTTCAACGGCCAAACGCTCTTGCCTAATATAGTCATGGCAAACTGGACATGGAAACCTAGTTACAGAGTTGTAAGAAATTGTGTGTATTACTGTGTCAATCAACAATGGCCCTGTTGCAAATTATCACTAGTCTTTTTTATGCTTTGGCTTGTGAAGAAATCCACATGTACAGACATAACATGACCTTAAATAAAATACAAAACATTAGGATAAAATAGAAAAAAGGTCAGATGAGACAAAAAAAAAACAAAAAAAAAATCACAAACCTCATAATTATGCTGTTGCAGGCAAATTAATCACTGGCAACAAGAAGCATAAAACATAATACAAATATAATACAAATGACAGGAGACCCGTGAACCACTACGTAGACAGTATGAACAGGGATTTACTGTTGGGGGATTACATCTGGCCCTCATGTGGCACATGTCTGGCACAGTTTCCACCAGGGGGTGTCTGCAGCTCTTTGGGCAGTGCTGATTTAATTTGGGGAGGAGGCTACATGCTAGTGTATGCCAGGCCAGGGAGACGGAATTGAGCGTGTGCCAGCCTTAGTGCATAGGAAACGCTCGGCTGGCATTTACCCACTTCCCAGCGTCTGACAGAAAGGTCAAAAAGTAGAGCAGGGGCTTGGGTTAGACATAAACCAGGCTTTGCTTTCTTTTCTCACCCTGAGTTAACGGATAACAATGCTTGTGGTGTGATTAGTAGCGGTACTAAGGACAATGTGGTTTACTGCTTTGAATTTTTCGTCTCATTCTCACAGTAGCCCGACGAAGAGATAAGCCAGATGTCTCCGCAAGGAACACATCTCCTTGATCTTTCTCTGCTGGCTATTTTTACACAGTCATGTACAGTGACCTACAACCAACAGGGACACTTCTGGCCCATGGGTTCCATCACTGTCTCATATAAGAAGGTCATATTGTCCTTAGTGATCATGCTAGTTAGTTATATCCCCCTCAGCTGTCATATGTTAATGCTAAGCAACTTTTTCCCCATAGAATTTCATATTAATCCAGATGTAACACAAACACAACACAAAGTTCATAGTATATTTCCATTAGTCCTGAGAACCTCTGTAGCCTATAATGCTGGATTCAGCCATAGGCTAAGGTACTAGCTAACTGAAGTCTTTATGTGCCCTTGTGTAAACTGTGTTGCGGCATGCGTTTATCTGGCACTCTGCTCTGTTAATTTGGCTAATTGGTCCATATCCTGTGTTTGCAGAGTTAGTCAGCAGACACCTCAGGGTGGAGTCATTGAGAAAGGGAGAGGCCCTCACTTTGTCAAGCCACTGTGTCATCTCTATGTAGCATTGACACTGTATTTTGCCTCACGAGCACATTCTCTCACGTTCACGCTGAGCCACTCGAAACACACCCAACTGTAGTGCGCGGCATACCATTTCACGATGATGGTTACGCAACAGTTTCTCTGTTTAGACACAGATGGCTATAGGATGCATGGTGGGTTCAGGATTGTGGGGTGTAGTTGTTGCAGTACCGCCTCTTGATTTTAGTCCATAGCCCTGTTGTTTGAGGTTACTGATTGTTTTCTTGTGAAAATGTGATGCATTACAGAGCGAATAGTGAATTATTAGCAACTATGGGATAGATAGGACAGTCACACTGCCTCATTCAGTTACAAGTCCGTTATCCTGTCGATATTATATAAAATCTTAGTTCCTTTTTCTTTTGACAACACTTATTGGCCTTGATCATCAGAGCAATGATTTGAATCTCAAAGCAGGGCTAAGGGCTAAGCCTGTGTTTCAGCACCCTCCCAAAGACAGACACACACAAACTCAAAAAATACACAGTAGCCCTGAGATTCAGGCATCCTACGCTAATCTCAATATGTCTCTGTTCGAAATTAAGAGGGCATTTCTTTCTAAGCCATGGAAGACAGTAGAGTTAGTAGAGTTAGAAACCTTTAAAGAATGAAAAGCTGAATTCAAATTAAATAATTATGCGCTATAAATGGGAACAATCTCTGAAGGAACCGCCCTTTAATAAGGGCATTTAGTTTTCAGGAAAATGCTGTGTGCTAAGGTGTTTACACTTAGTGCTTCAGATCTTGTCCCTAAGCTTTCTGATTTGTAAACCTTGGATAATGTGGTTACACAAGTTTAGGTCATTTAAAAAAAGTGCAAAGGAATCGTGCTAAACTAAAACTAAAGCTATTTTGTATCCAAAGTAGTTATGAGTAGCAAGAGAGAAATGGAGAGAGAGAGAGAGAGAGAGAGACCACCACCCAATTTCTGACCCTTGGCGAACACATACGCAGAGTAGACTCATCAGCAATACTTGAGACACCAGCTTAGCAGAGCCATAGGTCAAGGACTGTTGACGAGCACTCATATCTCTCCCAGTGAGCACTCTTAGCAGCTACAGCAGGGTTAATGCCAAGCTGTTGAAGGGAAATAATCACAACAGTCAGACAGCAGGTTTTAGTCTAGTGTTAGTTGTGGAGTTAATGAATACTACTTATGGCTCCAAATTAAAATTGGACACCCTTTGCAAGCCAATTTGCATTAAACATTTCAAGAAAATATTGTCTGTATTGTCTAAATGTCTACACAGTATAATTTGAAGGACCCTGCGGTTCAGGCTTAGTCAGTTTTTCAAAGCTGTGTTCTTTTGTTAGTGTTTTTTTGTCTTCAGGAAATTGTTGGAACATTAAACCGTGTCAGGTAGTAGGCAGTAATGTATTAAGTGTCAATAACAATCCTTTCGGTCATTTTTAATGCAATCCACAACCATGTACTCCTCAAATGACACGTTGAATGTTATTGTATCATGTTACTTTGTATTATATTATTATAGAGTGCTTGCACTTATACTGACTCCTCAGTGTTTCATTTCTGTTGTGTCAGAGAGCACAGGTAGGCTACATACTAGTAGGCTCTGTAAGTATTTGCTACAGAAATTGCTGGAAGTGTTGATTTGGTACAGGAGAGTTGGTCCCATGTGAGGTGATAATGTGCAATCTTTAGTTTACAACTTAATTTTATAAGTACTACTTATAAAGAACAGAAGAGTTTACAGGAAGCCTTAGATAAGTATTGGATGCCTCATGATCTATGGCTACTTGATTTTTATGAGACGTAATGTGTTTGTGGCCTTTAGACCATGCCAAGACATGACATTGTTTTTCTCTCATGGTCAGCATGAACACTTGAACCCTACAGTTTCCACTTTCGATCTGTGCCAACATCATATCAGGTATGAGTACTGTTGAACAGATTAACCTTAAATGGTCAATCTAAAAAAGTGTTTTGCTCTCGTCGTGACCAGTGGTTATGAGACATTAGTTGAGTGTGTGAGAACTCTCCTGTAGGTTGTGTCAGAGATTCACCTGGGTATTCCTCAAGAGGGCACTAAAGTCCTCGCTTCTGACACCTGGGAGCATACAGTTGCTGACATGCCAAAGACTGATATCTTGCAGTAGGGTAAATAGACTATCACAATCACAGGGAGATTATGGTGTGACTGGCCCACATTCAAATGTTGTCCAGGATTAGAAAATACTAACCCTAATGGCCCTTAAATTATTTTATTGAGTCGTATTTTAATATTTCATGTTTTCCTTATGAGGATACACAGTAGTGTCTAGCACCAGTACCTAGTGCTGAATCATAGCAGGCCCATCAAACAGACTGCTAAATAAAATTAAAGTTATTTGGATTTTAAAAATTATAAACACAAGCTATACTGCTAATGTTTGTATCTAATGGTTTAAGATACATGCTATCATTGACAAAAAAGATATGACTTCAATGACTTCAATGACCGTCTGACCTACTTTGTTGGCTTCATTACCTTTATTGTGATGTTTCCTTTACAAGGTCACTGTCAGATATATGGACACACTATAAAATATTAAGGTAGCATCAGTCCTGCATTAGTATCATTCTGGCCATGAATTCAGACCATGGAACTCTGCTAAAAGCTGGTACAGATGAACGTGTTCTGTCAGGGTCAGCCAAGATTACCTACAGTGGCGTTCCCCTTTTAAGGATATTCATTGCTTATTCAATACGGGCCCGTTAACTGAGCATTTCCTGGAGGTCATCTCTCGCTTCAGGCAGTGTGAGTTATAGCCTTTGGAGAACGTGATAGGGACAAGGTTAGAAAGAGACAAATGACTGCAGTGCGGTACCACTGGCCTTCACTCTGGGTCTTTAGGCTAATGCCCCTGACAAATGTTTTGTGTTTCGCAGTGACGGCAGCGAGGCGGTGATTTGTGCAGCTTCCGCTATGTACACTAGTTGCCTCCAGCTGGGATGGCAGACCTAACATGCATGCTCAATGTTTTGCATTATGGTGCCAAGATGCTTCATGTTAACAGGTGCAGCGTGTCTGCTGGAGACTATGGATGTTCACAGACTTCTTAGGATGTCTTCACTGGTGTTGCCATTCAGAGGCAGTCTATTCTTAGACTGAAATCAGTTGAGTGGGCATCAGTGATTGCATTCAAGTGTGATTACCATAACCAGTGTTTACAAAGGAATCAGAAGGTTTAGTAGATTAATGTTTCCTATTGTATATAGGCTGTGCATGAAATGACTGTAAGTAAGCACATAGACTAATCAAACCAGTTAGGTGTATGTCCCTAATTGCCCTTAGAGCTGAAATGCACCACTTCTTTTTTTAATGCCACATTTAAAATATACTAAGGAAAACAAGTTGACTTGACAAGTATCCCTGTTTTGGCATGCCCATTGTCATTTTCATGACAAGATCAAATGAATAATGTTCAAGAGTGAAACCATTTACAGGCATTTCACACCTTAGAGTATCCATTTTACTTGCTGAAGTTCTTGGGTATTTGATCAATCATTTGATCAATCTGATTTCTTTACTATTTCAATTGGATTGAGTCTACCAAGACCCAATGGCAATGCAGGCCTCATGGATTAACCTCCTTGCAATCACAACAGAGTTGCTTAATCATTGCTTGCAGTAATAGATCAGCCATTCGTTGGTGCTAAAGCTACTCTGGGTTCACCAAGGCCTGCTGTCCTGCACCAGTCGAGTTTCAGCCGTCCACTGGAGTGGTGGTCCTCCTGAATGAAGCATTGAGCATGAGAGAAAGCTTTGTAGTCAGTGAGCGTCTTTGGAAAACCTGACTGAACTCGTTCTCAAACCAGGAGTGAGGAGGTGTCTGCTGCCCATTAGGCAAGCAGAGACTGGCTGAGAGAGACAGAGGAAAAGAGAGCGAGTGTGTGACAGAGAAATAGCGAAAAAGAGAGCAAGTGAGAGACAAGAAGGAGGAGGAGAGTGAAAGTGAGAGACAGACAGAAAAAGAGAATGACTAATAGAGAGAGAGGGAGAGAGAGAAAAGAGGCTGACTAGCAGTTTCACTGAAGTCATTCTCTCAGTGATTTTAGGCCGACACACACACACACACACACACTCACACACACACACATACGGCGTGGTAGCTGTACCTGAGGTGAAGTTCTTTGCGTCCTCTCTTTGTTCACGTGGAGTCTACCTGTCAGGAAGGCCATGTTGTTACTCCTCAGGACTGGTAGCGAGCGCAGCACTCACCTGGTGTCGCTGATGTGCTGCATGGGTCAGTAGGTCTCCTCAGCTACAATCCTTCTTTTCTGTCCTCTTCCACTGCCAACTGCTGCCGTGCTTTCTTTTCTTTTTTTGTTCCTAACTTACTAAACTGGGCAATTACTATTTAAAGTTTTTTTTTCAGTATTCACAGGTCTTCCTGCCCCACTGCATTAAGCAGATTTGGGAAAATCTGGCTGTGTGAGCCAAGCTGATTTTGTTAAAGCTTTTGGAAAGTGAGGGTTGATTTTGTTTGTGGTATCAAAGTTCAAAATGCTGTAATGTCACATTTGTCATTGATTGAGAGATAGAATGACTGACTATCTGAGCTTGTTTCTTCATGAAAGGACCGTTACCAATATGATTAACTTCAACACCAAAGTATATTTGAAAACTTCATTTTCTGCACTGTTGCTGTTCACTAGAATAATGTTTTAATTGTTGAATAGGTTATGATTATTCATCTGAAGAATTTGTTTTTCTCAATAGCATATGTTTTTGTAGCGACTAATGTTTAAAGTCCTTATAACATCCTCGGGAAACAGGCTGAATGGCTTGGAAATGGTTGCCATGACTACTGAAAACAAAAAATACTGTGGTCAGCCCAGCTTGCAGACTGCTCTGAGTAATGGAAGCCATGCTCTTTCTTTTCAAAGTAAAAGTCTAAAAATATCATTTTCTTTCCATCCTGTACAAAATACAGTGTGGATACAGTAGCCTACAAGTGAAGGCTGTCAGTGAGAGAAAGGTGAAAATGAAACAGTTTTTTACCTCCAGGCAACATCTTGTTTATCCATGTTGCATTGCCATACAGGGATTTATCTTTCATGATCGTGCCATTTTGTGGTCTTGGAAAACCCACATAATTGTCACGTACCTTGAGAATAATCAAGTGTGATGTTTTTAAAAGGGCTCATGTAAGGCCTCACCCAAAGATATTGAATTACTGATTAGGATTTTTAACAAGCAATATACTTATGCTTTAAGTAAATATACTAACGCATACAGTAGATATACGGCACAATATAGTTTTATAACTGAAAGTGATTAACAGAACATATTATAGACAGTTTCTATTTGGTATGTTTATGATTTAATATGCTCTGTATCTCCTTGTGTTACAGATGAAAGAGACAGAGTTCAGAAGAAGACATTTACAAAATGGATAAACCAGCATCTCCTAAAGGTATGTTGCTTATCTGTTCCACTTTTCATTGTTAAATTCTCGACTGAATTCTGTGAACAATTTTCCTTCTATTTAACGTTTCCTTCTATTTAACGTAATTTGTTTTGAAGTTCGCTCAAGTTTTGTTGGAAAAAGACGCCCTATGGAAATAATAGTTGTGTTGATACTTAGTTTGTTGTTCTTTTGATACTCTGGAAGCATGACATTCACCTAGAGACAAGTAACATAAACATGGTTGATTAGGTACTGCCCCATCTCTCAATATTGAGGGCCAAAAAATACAAAAATCTCTCCTAACTTCATAGGACAGAACAGAACCCATTTGTACACTCATTTATTCATATGACTTTATATTACTTTTCCATTTGCTGTCAGACCATTCTTGGGGGGAGGGCTGAAGAGGGCTTACAATCACAGCTGTCAGACAGGACAGTAGTCTCACAGTAGAGTGCTATGCTAGGAGAACACAGTGGCTGAGAGAGAGAGAGGCTGTATAACCTGCATGCCTAGTCAGTCACACTTCTCACTGGAGTCAGTGCGCTGTTGTTCTGTTTACTGTGTTGCCAGGGCTTTTCAATCTCAGACAAGTTCAAAATCTCCCTTGTGTCTTATCATGGCCCATCAGAAAATCCCATTCAGCACCAATCCTCAGTGGAATAATGATGGGCAGCTTTAAGGTTTTTACGGCAACTGTTTCAAAGAAAATGTAAATATATAATTGCTGAAAAGAATTATCTCCTGGCAGATTTGGCAGTGTCATGCATTAAATCTTTGGCAGAAGCTGATGGGTATTCATCAGAGGCTGTCAGAGGTAACACAGGATTAATGAAAATCTTCACTGGGAATGTTTTTATAAGCCATTTATGATGGAGGAACATGTCGTTGCGTGTGTGCTCAGATGCCCCGTAAGGGGATGAATTATAATGACTGGCAGGAAGGGATAGTTTGTCGTGCACCGGAATCTGCCTTAATTTCACTATTTAATGAGCTTACAAAAGGGGTCATAATCCCACAATTGACACAGTTTTTGGAGATTTGGGATAAAAAATTAAGTGGCTATCTGGCACAACTAGCCATATTTTATTCAGTTCCAAAGATGTCACTGCAACCTGTGGGAACTGTGCAAAATCCTCACTGGAGCTTTGTTACCTTGTTTAACTTGGCCTAAACACTGCTTAACTGTCTGAACTCAGTGTTTAATTTGATTCGCCGGTGTTAGCTGCCAGATCTCAGATAACAACCCTCTGCCTTTCCTCCAGTGCCATTTCAATGCACTCTGCTGCCATGCTGTCATATGACTGGCACAGCAAACCCCCTGACCCCACCACCCCCCACCACCCATGCCCAGACTCTTCTTCAGTGTCTGGGATACTGTAACCCCCAGCAAGTGTCAGTGGAAGCAAAGGTGCTGAGTAAAGATCCAGAGGGGATATCTGTATGACCCAGAAATGGGGAGGCTGGTCGACTGTCCGGCAGTGGTCTTATTTTGGCTCTGCAGCTGTGTGGCGTTAGGATTATGGCAGTTAGAAGCCTGGGTAAAAGCAGGTCACTGAGGCAGAGGGGTGATTTAAGCAGGCTGGTATTCAGGGCAGCAGCACAAGGGGGGAAAATGCGCCCAGCCCACCACAGCGTGCACTGCACAGGGTCCTGGCTGTCAACCTGCAGAGTGTTGGCTGGGAGGGAAATGAGGGTTGGTTAGATAAGCCTCCACTGCAGCGCTCTAAACGTGTACACTGTACACTGATTTCAAGTTAGTCAGTCAGAGGGATGACTGGAGAGGAGCTGGGAAGTGTGTTAATAGAACACCCCACCTTTGTTCGATATTAAACCATGTCCTTCCCTTAAAGGTAGGGTCTACGATTCTGAAAATCACATGAGCCTCTGAGACAGATTTGAAAAAAGCATCCCGCCCCCCCAAACCAAATACCTCCCCTCAGTGTACAACGATTCGTTCATGAAGAAGGGTACATGCAGAGGGGGAAGGAGGAGCAGATTTCAGTTTGATAGATGCGTCAGAATCCAATCATACTGAACGGTCCATTCATTATGATTGGATAGTGTTTTCCCTGGATTGTTCGTTCTAGAGGCCACTAAAACTTTTAATTTTTGTGTCAAAACTTTTAATTAATTGGTTACCATGGGGGTGTGAAGAGTATTTCAAGCAATATGTTAAAAAGTGCATGCTCCAAAAATCGTAGACCCTACCTTTAACTATGTAGATGAGTTGATTCATACCTCTCACATCTCAGTGCACTTAATCAGATGGGGTTGCGGAGCATTGTGCTTAGCACAGTTCTTTCCATAGGATCCAAACAGGAATAAAGTTAGAAGCCACCAATCACATCCAGGTCTTTCCTACTGACATACTATAATCTAATGGCGGAGTAAGAACTTTGTAGCCCTTTGTCATTGGCTCAGTTTTAACTTCTTTGGGGCAGCTTAGATTCTGGAATGAGACAGAAAAGGTGGAGTTTCCCCCCTGATAGACACAATGCTGGAGCTGCATATGAAAGCAGCAGAATAGCAATGTAAGAATAGTCCATTTTATGAGCGAAGAGAAAATTATTAATTATTGAGTGACTATCGTGTGTAAGGAGTCTAATGCAAGAAGATATTAAATGAGTCATTAAGATAGATTATACCTCCTGTTTTGCATGCCACTGTGGAGACTATAGGCTACATGCTTGCACTTGGCTTGTGACTAACACCACACTCTGAGAAACTCATTACTTCTCCTTAGTGACAGGGCCCTGTCTTGCAGGTTTCACGAGCACAGTCAGAGCCCTATTGGATACATTAGGCTGTGTTTGAACAGGCCAAAGGGGAGGGCCACCTATTCATTGTTTTGACAGGGAGGAAATGCTTAAGGAGGCGCAATATGCTGGTGGAGGAGGAAGGCAAAGTATGGAGACGGTGTGAGGTTCCTTCTCAGCCCTGTGCTAGCGTTTCCAATATAATCTGTGCCATTAGCAAGGAGCTTCTTGATGATTTTTTATGACCACATCAGCAGAGACGGATGCATTTGCTCGTCAAAATTCTAATGGCATTTCAGGCGAGATTGTTGCTTGAAGTGGAATAAATGCTTTCCTTAATTTGGGTCTGGTGGTTCACTTGATTGGTTTGTTTACTGTAATTGTAGTTCATGTCTGAAGTGGGTTGATTTTCATAATGGTTCTGTCAGCTTTGGTTTTGATTTGCAGTGCAGAACAAATTGAATTGGTCATATTATTGCTTAGTGTTTGGGTAAGAGCCTGAGCGTTCCAGCTTGTGAGTGAGTGATTTTTGATTAATTTATATTATTTAGGTGACAATAATAAACATGAAACAAAATGAAATATTATTTATATGACAACAGTCCCAGACTGGATAGCATTGCTTTCCACATTCAAACTCATTTTAGGTATACTTAGTGATAGTAGATACAGTATCTAGTAATTAGTCAGCAGACAGATGAAGGTCTCACCATTCGTCCCCCTTCTTTACAGGTACGAAAACATGTAAATGACTTGTATGAAGACCTAAGAGATGGACATAACCTGATCTCATTGCTGGAGGTCTTGTCTGGAGAATCACTGGTGAGTAGCATCTTTCTTTGGTGCATTATCTGTATGTGTGCTGTGACATATGCAACCCTCCTTTCTCCTTTTTTATCTGGTGTCTGGTTGTATCAAAGTTTTCTCTTAGTTAGCAAGTTGCTCTGTAGAGTAATAACACTTGTGTTTTTTGGGTTTGCATTGGAATTAGAAGCTTAGAAGTTCCTGGTGTAATTAATCCTTAATATACTACTTGTAAGCCCAATAACATGATTAATTTTACTAGTTGTCTGCTGAAGGCTAGCGTGCAGCTACATTTGCCCCGCACTGCTTTAAACACATGTGGAAAAATGCATGTGATATTCCCTATGCTACTTTTCAGAAGGATGTAGGCACACTTGCTGGGTACTATAACAGCGAGTGTAGATTATATAATTGATGCCTTTGTGTAATGCATGGTTCTCTGTGGGTTTTATTGACCAAACGATTATAGTCATGTGGCAGCTCACTGTTCTTTGAAATAAAGGAGGTAAAGATAATGAGATATGCTATCTGCTGGTTTCTAGGGAGTCTGTGAGATCAGTAAATGGGTAAACTTGGTCTATTTTTAATAAAGCGACTTTGCCAAATAGAGTCAATTTATTAAGCTGTGGTATATGACTGAAATGAAAAATATTAAAAAGCATTTTAAGATTACTGAAGTTCAAATTTTAGGCTTGAATAGTATCAAAGCACTTTGTAAGGACTATTTTTTCTTTTTGTTTCCTACGCTTCTCTTCTGTCTTCCACTCTCTTTCTCTCTTGTTTTGTTCATTGCCTCCTCTCGTTTTTCTTTCCCCTCTTCCTCGTCTATATGCCTGTGTTGGTTTCCCCTTGCCCCGTTATGTCTCACGTGTGTCATGTATGTGTGTGTGTTTGTATGTGTGTGTGTGTGTGTGTGTGTGTGTGTTTGTTGTGTGTGTGCTGTCTCTCCCTCGTGCTCACGTTTACTGGGGTAAGCCGCGGGAGCGTGATTTTCTGAAGACGTTGCGGTTGGTGAGTGCGGCTGACGCATGTGCAGTTGAGCAGCATGGGGATGCGCAGGAGGTTGATGAAGACAAGGGGGTAGGTGTGGGCGGGGCAAGCCCCTTCCACCGCCCACCCTCCACCCCCTTTCTAACACCACTAATGTGTAGCTGAGTGCCGTGGCCTTTAACCAGAGTGGCTAAGCAAACAAAACCAAACAAACAATCAAAACAACTGACTCGGATCTGATCTGGTCCTGATCCAAGGTCATATTCTCTCTGGAGGCTCCTCAATCCCTTCTATTCTTTCTTCTTTATTCCCTTTTCCTTTATCTTCTTCCTCCATCTTTTATTCTTCTATTCTCTGTTCCTCTTCCTCCTTCATCCTCTGGTGGTCTGTAGCAATTAGGTTAGTCACTCCCCGCAGTAGCCACCTTTACCAGAATAGGCCAATGCCCGAGAGCATTTCAACATTGTGCCAGTGAGTGAGAGTCACTGCCTGGATTGTGCTGATGCTTCACACCGCAGACTGGCAGTGGTTTGTTGTTTCCACTGAACACCCAGTGAGCTTACTGCTGTCTCAACCAAATCAATTCCCAGGAGTGACACCTGCAGGCCTGATTTTGATTTCACTTTTGTTTTTTTAATTTAGGAGATTCATTTCTAAAAATAGAAAACAAAGAAGGTTCTTATTGCTGAACATGCAAATCAACCAATTGCCCCATTATTGAATTTATTATTGAGTTTGCATGGAAGCTCAAAAGTCGAGTTGCACTTGCTGTTTGGGAAGCCTTGCACTTTCTTTCCACTCATGAGCGCTTATTGCATCATGCAGTCAACACATAGACACTCACACACACACACGCACATTCTCACGCACGCACACACACATACATACACATCACATGCACACTCTTGCTCACTCTTGCTCACATACACACACTGCTGTTGTATGAGGACCTCTTGATGTAATAGCTTCCCGATTCACAACCCATGTCTGTCATCATAATGTACAGTAAATGTGCTCACGTGGAGGAGCGCTGGAATGGCTCTCAGTTGTCACGGTGCTGTGAAATAGGGCTGGAAAAAGGGCTCTTCCCTGGCCCTGAGGGTGATGGAGAAGGAGGGAGTAGTGAGTAGAGGGTTATCCCCAGCACAGAGATTTCCGCTCTGGGGCATTTATCCTGTACTGCCTGTCAGTCAGACAACCACCAAGCCCAGACAGCCAGGCAGAGTGTGGTCTGCCATGCGATTTTTCCATCTCACTGGCTCACACTCGGACACGGGCATTGTCCACGTGGATGGGTTTGTTTTTCTATTCTATTTTATAGTATTTTATTTTCCCGTCTCCATTACCCTAACAGGCTCCCTGCTCCTTCTAGACAACACACTTCTTCCTTCAGCTCATGGTGTTTGGAGCCTTCCTGCCACCAGAGCCCCTCCACCCCCTGTAGTGTTCAAGACTGTAGGATTCCCTCCCTGATGAGCTTACCGCAACTGATTTTGTTTGATTTTAATCACTTATTAGGTATTGTGTAACAAAATGACATCACTGATTGTGAATAGTATTGCGTTAATAATAGTCATATTATTTTTTTTTTACATGTCACA
This sequence comes from Limnothrissa miodon, assembly GCA_017657215.1. NCBI lineage: Eukaryota > Metazoa > Chordata > Actinopteri > Clupeiformes > Clupeidae > Limnothrissa > Limnothrissa miodon. Next base: position 248,486 of record JAGFZM010000169.1, on the reverse strand, counting down.
GCATTGTGAGGAAGAACACACAGGTATCCCCTCACAAAATGCCCTGTCTTACCCCTTTGCCCTCCCACTGTTTGTGTCTGTGAAACACGCACTTGTGGGTAGAACTGACCCCAAAATGTGATGACAGGGTCAGTCAGTATTTCAAGATCCTCACTCAGGTACTCAAAGATAGAGTTTGGGGTTGTCTGTCACCCCACCCTCCCCCACATGCACAAACATACAGACACGCACACAACTCCACACCGCAGCACTCACCCCTACTCACAATGGCGTGATGTGGTGAGAATCCAAACATTTCTGGTAAGAGGCCAGCGACAAGGCGAGAGAGAGAGGTTTTTGTTGTTATCTGACGCTCCTCTGCCCTCTTCTCTGTCTCTCACCCCACAGCCTCGGGAGAAAGGCCGAATGCGCTTCCACAGGCTCCAGAATGTACAGATAGCACTGGACTACTTAAAGAGGAGACAGGTAAGACCAGATGCAGCTGTGGCAAACTAATCTCAATAGTTGTTTGACTATCAGCCATTGTAAGAGCAGCAGCTGAATTAGCTTTGTACAGCACACACACACACTGTCCTGGTAAAATACAGTATATTACAGTGAATGCACAGCACTGAAAGCTCAGTCTTGCATTTTATGTAGTGTAGTTAATGCACCTGCTTAGAATGTGTGTTATAGTCATAGTCAATCGATGGTTAAATCTATGCTCCCCTAACATATTGCACTTCATGTCTGTAGTTTGACTCCACAATCTAAAAGAACCATAATCATATTTATCATAATCTTGCCAATGGGTGTTTCTACCAAAATGTTTGTCTAACCTTGTCTTTGGGTATTCACTTAAACATTCATTCACAGTGCAGACAGATACTTTTGTGATGTATTTACTGTGATGACAAATGCACTAGGCTGTTTACATATCAGAGAGATGGTCTCTCTACCACAGCTAAGAGAGCTGAAGCGTAATTGCTCAGATTCCAATGTCTTCCCGGTAGTTGGTTTAATCAGAGAATTATGGGAAATGCAGTCTTTGGCCTTGCCTGAGTGAAGGCAGCCCATTACGTCACTGACAGTGATCCGGGTTGCAGACAAAGGCTTCTCACATTCCAATACAGACCACCCCTTTATCTCATTGTTGCCTCTCCTTTTTGGAGCTTTGTTGACAATTCACCGTGGCCATTCATATTCATTAACCAACTGGACAGCTCTTTCTCTTTCATTTGCTGCAAATGGTCTCATGACCAGGAGAAAAGGGGTATTAACATTTTGCCAAATCCAAGCAGAGTGGGTGCACAAGTGTGAACACACTAAAGTCATGATGAAAACACTTTCTGCCGAGTTCGATCTCCATTAGCATTTTGCATTAGTTGAGTTAAGCACAAAAATGAATTTTGATTTTAGCACTGAGAAATGTTTAGACTTTTGTTGCTGTTGATGCTTTAACAGTTACTTAAATTCTAGTTTCGATTTTAAAATGGTCTTTTGTCCAGTAAAATATGTGGCGTTTTTACATGATTTCTCTTTTATAGCTTTCTTACTTATTTTACTTTCTAGCTGAGTCAGTACAAGGACCATAGCCATCCTCAGTCAAATCAATAACACGACTATTGAGCTGTCTTTTACTGCCCCCTTGTGGTAGAACGTGACCAGCTTTGATGTACAGTAAATAAAGTACAGTAAAGTGTCTGGGAAAATTGAAGGAAGACTATATATATATATTTTTTTAGAAAGCTAAAGGTGTTCAAATAGTTAGTACTAAATCTACTATCATGTTAAATGAATGTAGGATAATGCTACAAAATATCACATGGGTCATAGGTAACTTATACATGTATAATTAGCCTGTTTATGAAATAACTAAATTAATAAAATTCTATAAATAAATTTAAATAATATTGCTGCTGGGTTATGCATGCGGTGTTGAATGGTTGAGTCCTCTATACACATGCTCTTTTTACTGACACAGGTGAAACTGGTGAACATCAGGAATGATGACATCACAGACGGAAATCCCAAATTGACATTGGGATTAATATGGACCATAATTCTGCACTTTCAGGTAGGAGAACAACCACTTGGCTGGTGTCTTTAAGAGGCAAAACTCCTGATAAGGCATGTTGTGAACAGGATATTGTGATATACAACTGTCTACACATTGTCTTTCTTTTGATCATCTCTCTGTCCTCATGTTTGGATGGATGAGACAGTGATGGAAATTCAATGTTGAGTTATTTACTTACTGTGATATAAACAGCAGATTGATGTTGCTTCTTGATCCCTGACTAGAAGGTGGGCTTGTGTTGGCACAGAGAGTAACTAATTGACAGGAATTTCAGTCTTGCACGGCATGGTTCTGCAGCACTTGCAGGGAGGAAAGCTTGCGTGCAGCTTAAGATGATCATGAATTGGGATTAGCCAGTATTGCGGGGCACTTAACAGAAAAATCTTGCTGCATTTCACCCTCCCACCACAAGAGGTCAGAGTACTCCAAAATGAAACTTCTGATGTGGAAGACTTAAACTGGCCAATATCTGAATCAAAAGGTATATCTTATGCAAAAAAAAACAAAAAACAAGATGGACTGACTCACACAATATAATATCTTAATATTTCTTAATAGGGGTGTTACATATAATAGTTTTATTGCACTGTTTTAGTGTTCTTAAGCCTGTGAACTGTAGGGTTAAGTTACATAGAAATAATTAAGATAATTATTTGGGTGTTGTTCACTTAGCTTTGATGTGACCAATTATCAGGAACACATAGACCATCGTGTCCTTAATCATTGTGGTAGTGGTTTATGGTAACCCTGTAATTTAGCTTGGACAAATAATATGGTTTGATCAGGGTGTGTCTAGTTCAAAAATCCTACAGAAGGCCTGGGTGCAACCGGAAAGGTTGAGAAACTTGATTATTTGCCAAGAAAAAATCCTGAGGGGTAATTATTACACACTTGCTTGAACATTAACTGATACTTTACCGGTTTACTATCGGCTATTACCATTGATATAAATGTAAGAAGTAGGCTAACTAGTGTAAGATAACTTTGTTCTGTCATTGTGTTGATTGATTGTGTTGTTTTCATTACAATTACACACTATTTGTCATAATACAGCTAGCATGCTTTGGTATCTAGTTAGAATGAACAGATTTTTCAGTGTCACCTTGAAAAAAAAGTATTTAACTGGATTCATCAGGCATGAATGTGGGTTATAAATGGTTTTTGCTGTATACATACAATGTCAGTGGTTAACCTTTAGCACTGAAGCAGACAGTTTTTTGTCTTATCTTTGCTGCAGTCAGTCTATTTTTACCTAATGCTGTCATCCAATAAGTGTGATTTCACTGTCTGCAAAGACGAGTAGCAGTTTCTGGTCTTGTGCTGCCATATAGCCTATTGTCTGTCCTGCTCACTGACATGAGTATGCACTCATGCACATGCACACACACACACACACACACACACACACCACACACAAACACACACACTCACACACATACACACACACAACCTTGTTGTTGCAGTGTCCTACTGCAGTTCCACCTTGATACAAGTCTTTTGCAAGGCCACTGTTTTCCCTAATACCAGAACCGGCAAGTCTGTTCATGGCCTGTGTTTCAGAAGCATATCTGTTCCCCATAACATATTGCGCTCCATGACTGTAGTCTGACTTCTTCTTCACACACACACAGAAACACACTCACACACACACACACACACACACACATACACACACACGCACTGCATTTCCCTCATTTCTTTGCAATGGATTATTAATATCTCTGGCACTGCAAGCTGGCTTCACCTCAAGTTGCACTATGAGGCAGGAATGCTTGTGGTAGCACTCCGGCTCTCTCATCTTACTGCAGCTATGAGGCTCGACACAGCTAGGCTAGGCTATTGTGGGCTGGTGTCTAGCTAGTGAACCCGCTCTGAATAACGCCTTACTGACGACTTACCTAAAGTAACAACGCCCAGTTAGCCGGAGTTTATCTAATCAGCATGTCTCAACTCCTTCCCTGGCATCTGCTGTGACTCTGGAATGACCTACACTCTCTATGCTGGCCCTTTGGAAAGCAAGCAAAAGCAAAAATAATAAAAAAATGTGACGCTCGAGGACAAACCAAGGGAGGGAAAGGGAATGCAAACTTGAGAGAGCCAGGAGAGAGTGTGCTTTATACTGTGTGGGCTCATAAAACAGTTTGACAGGTAGCTTGGGTGATATGTGCCCACACCTGCCCCTGTCACTCACGCAAGCCGTCAGGCATGGGTGCGGGAGGACCTGGGGACTGCAGTCTCTCAGCTTGCTTGGGGTTGCAGAGAACTCTGCACTGTTGCTTTACATCTCTGTTGTTTTGCCTCTGGCCTACTTTTAAAGCCAAATGTTTTTAAGGCACTTTTTGAGGAGTGATTGATTCAGTGATTAACCTTTTTTTGCACAGTACTTTTTAAAGTGTTGTTGTGAATGTTATAATTTATTCAGTTTTCTGGGCGCCGTACTGCACTATCTAAATTTTATTTAGGATTATTTGCTTTATGTTATATGCTTTCAGTGAATGGATCTCGAAAGTGTTAAGAAATTGGTGGGCTGTTAAACTCAGAAGAGAATGTCCTTAAGCCTAGAAGAAAGAATTCCTTGACAGGGTTGATGTTACAGTATATTATTTTATATACGCATGTTGACAATGGGGTTAACCATTACAGTAGCTATAGCTGTATTACAGTTTATTATATATATATCCCAATTTCAGACTTATTTGCTAGCATTTGATGGTCTAATGAGCAATGGGGTGACCTCCATAAGAGGACTGAAGCAGGCTGTTACCAGCAACAGAAGTTACTGTTATATCTCCTACTTTCTTTCACTCCTGCACACCTGTAGAAGGCTGCCACATTCCCCGTCTGCCGGTAGCTGAAAAGTGGGGGAGAAGGTCGCACACTGAAAAAAAAGAGTCACAAGGTCTACAAAAAACTAAAAGTCCTTTCTTTGTAGACCTGTGTCTTGTCTGTTTTTTTCAGAGTGTGACCTACTCCTACACTTTTTCTACACACCTGATCTAACACCCTGTACATCTAGAGTGCAACAATACCTCCCAGCCAGTAGCTGAAAACCTCGACAAATGTTGTATCACACATTGGCTCATTTTGTCCTGCCAGCTTGTATTCTCCCGATGGGATATAAATAGACGTGTCATCCCTGACTAAATGTGACAGTCATATGAGGATTTCATTTCTCAGTTATTACTTCTGCCACTCTGGCCTAATTAAGTCATAACAGAATCCCAAATCATCTGCTATAATTCTCTCTACAGCCCTTATCACTTTGTTCCCCTCCTCTCTATACTGCAGCAGACTGCAGGTACAGTAGAACTGAACTGTAGGGTCCTGCTGTCGGTAACCTTCAAAGGAAATGTCACTGGCTTCAGAATAGTACCACAGCCCTGTGACAAGAGTTATTTATAGCCTGGCTACGGAGTGAAGTCATTTCTACACCTTCAATAACCTGTCAGTCCATGGTTGATGCCAAATTATAGGTTCATCTGAGGATGGATTTTGCAATTAGCTTTTTGGGAAAAGATTCTTCTGCCCACACAACATGCACAAAATCATCTTTTGCCAAGCATGTTATAGCTGTCCTTTATGAGTGGAATGTTTTTTGTTCTCTGTGTGATACATCAAAGCTTTGTACAGTAAATTATAAATATTGTCTGATGTTGTCTAGAGTTGAAAGTGATGTTTATCATTGGGGAATGTCAAGTGAGTCATTAGCTTTTGCGTCACTGATTTCTGATGTTGGTTGATTCATTGGTCTTTGATGATAATCTGCATTTGTTTAGTTTTAAGCTCCAGACATGAGCTCTGGACTATGCCTTGTGGGTTGAATTATACCTGATTATAGGCCCTTTGGCTGGGCCGCTATAACCTGTGATATGCTTGTGCGATCCACGGTGGCTCCTGTTATTTTTAAAGAGTCCATGATAGGCCACAGTTGCCTGTGACTGGCATGTCCCACATCGCCCATTTTCCGCATCCCGTAACTTGCTGAGCAAAGAGTTTGTACACGCCGGACCGTAGCGAGCAAACAGTGGGCAGCAGAGAGAGCGTGCATTGCTGCCCCAGCCCCCTTTGCCTCCCCCTCCACCCCTTCTCCTCTCTCTTCTTCTCTGTTGTGTTTCATGCTCCAGACAGTTTAGTTTCAGACACGCATGTTTAGAGGAAACCCAATGCCAGTTGTGACGCAGCAGCACCCGTGTTTATGCTTCAGACGGAAGACCGGCTCGGTTGCAATTTTGTTTGCTGTCAAAGAAACCAAGCACAGCACCGCTAAAAGCATGGACTAGAGTCGCTCCCTTTCTCTCGGTAACACTCACTCTGACTTGATCTATTTCTTTTTGCCGGCACATGTTTATGACGTTAACTTTGGATTAGCAGGGCAAAGGCAATAGTTTCAAAGGTCAGCTGAGATTCCAGGCTGCCGGCAGAAGGGGACGAGCTGGCCAGTCAGAGAGAACGAACAGTTGCAGTATGTGACGCAGAGAGAGAGAGAAAAGTAAGTAAGCGAAAGAGACCTACAGAAAAAGCCAAAGAGAAAACGCACAAAGGGGGAAAGAAGAGGGCACCCTAAAAGCTCACCCAGTGGGAATTAGCACAAGGAGCTCTGGCCAGAAGGACATCAGCACTGAGGAACGAGCAGTTAGTGGGTTGACTGGGCAAGTTGCCATCCTTCCTTCTCCCTTTTTCTTCCTCTCCTCCTTGTTGTCTCTCCCTACCCACTGAAGGCAGGAAATATGTCCAACTCCCTGTGGAATAAGGAAGTAGAAACTCCCTGTCCAACTCCCTGAGCGGGGAACCAGAAAGCTTGAGCAGCGAGTGTATGCGAGAGTTGTGTTCTGCTGGCTAAGAGCGTTGCTTTGCTGGCTGTCTGTGTGGGAAAAGCAAGACATGTGAGAGGAGTGCACCATGGGGAATATGTGTGGCTGTGTGCGTGGGTCCAAGGAGGAATGCTATGTTGACCCCAACAAGGCACCACTCACGCCGGGCTCCAAAGAGCTGCGTGGTGGCCGTCGCTACTTTCAAAGGAAGAAGAAGCGCAAGTCGAGCGACTTCCAACCTGGAGACTCTCTGAGGAGCCGAGGGGGGCAGAGCGTACGCAGTGAAGCCCGGCAGGACCCTCCCCTAGACCATGCTCCTGAGAGCAAGGAAAGGGATGCTGGGTCGCAGGAGACGGAGGCAGCAAGGCCCAAATTGGGGAGTCTTAGCAAGGGTGTATACGTTGGTGAGGTTCCTGTGTTGTTCACATCCCATGGAGGTGCTTCAGCTGGATGTCGGAAAAAGTTTGCGATAGCACGCAGACAGCGCTGCCCGAGTGATGCTGATGACGACAAGGATAGCAAACAAGTCGGCGTAGCTGTGGAGTGGAACCTCCATGGCGTGACTCGAGCCTCACGACGCGTGGCCGCCAAGGACAGCCTGCTTGAGCGCCGGCTCTTGCAAAGGCAGCTCAGGCGGGCGGTCAGCTTTGGGGCCGTGGAGCACATGCTGCGGACACTGCGTGCGGGCAGACGGGACACTGAAGACCGTATGCTGGAGGATGTGAAGGGCCTCCGAAGACTCATCTGGAGCACACAAGTTCACAGGAAGCGGAGGAGGGCTCAAACATGCTTGGTGGCTTCCGGTTCCCAGGATTCCCTGGACAGCTTCCAAAAATCGGTCGAGTACATTACTGACAAACCCTCTGAGGTAATATATGCACCTGGCATCCCTATTTTCATCATCAAGTCCTGGTTATGACTAACTAATTAGTATAGAATGTCTTTGCAGTGCATCATAAGCACTTGTGCTACCACTGGCCCACTCTTAAGCACTGTCCAAAGCAACGAAATGTCAATTGCACCTACAGATGAAATTGAAAGTTTATAGGCAATTGTATTCTTTTACACTTCCTTATGAACGAGTTTAGTTTAGAGGGTATTCTCTGTTGGATCTGCTTTCCCCTGAGACCAAGCAGAAGGAGACCTCCAGTAATTACAAACAGAGCTGAGCTGGATTCTGTAATTCTAAAATCTCAGCTTGTAGCGCAAAGACACAGGCAGTGGTAAAAATGGTCAGATGTTCATTTAAAGATTATCTGTTCCAGGTTTGTAATTGCAGCAAGATTATATATTTTCTGTAAGTGAATAATGTCATCTGGGTAATAAATGAATGATGTCATCTGGATCTAAAGCCTGTGCTGTTTCTTTAAATGTGGTGTAGACCAGGCCCTGATCTTACAGACCAGACTGGGATGCAAAAGGCATTACGTTACACAGTTATTTCCCTGTCCAATCTGCTTGATCAGCATTTTCTCAGTCGCACAGCTAATTTGAACAATTTTCTCACGGGTGGCTGCATCCTGATGGCAACTGTGAGCTTTGTTCTCCACAGTGATTTGTTGAGCTTCTTAGGCCCTCAAATGAGACCTTGTTTTTGGCCTTCTTTTAGTTTAATGACCGTGATGAGAATCATGTAATCCACATGAGTTTTACAGAAACTGTTTAATTACCAGCAATCCCTGTGAAATGTGATATTTTCTAAGTGGAGGAAGTGATGGTTATAAGGGTCTGACTGGTTCTATTCTCCCTGCTTCAGCTGTCCTGAATAGAGGCTTAAGATGGTTTCTTTGGTGGAGAGATGAAGCATACAGTATTTGAAAAAAAGCTCTATCAGTACAATGCACTCACTAACCTTAAATCAGTGAAAAAGTGCACTGAGAGGTTGAGGTTTTGGGTTTCCTTTTTTGTCTTTAATTTCATGCTGGGCTGCGCATGGCCCATTTTCATGTTTTAGTTGGACTGAACAAGTTAGTACTTTAAGTACTTTGAAATGATGGGTTGTAATTTTTGAATTAGTTATGAAATACATTTGCAGAAGTTTTGTTCATTCTGAATAAGTCGCTGATGAGCTGATTTAATTGTTAAATAAATGAAAAGAATGAACTGAAATAAATGAATGAATACGTTAAAGGTTTGTAAGAGCATGATAGCATAATATTAATAGTAATAATTTTTAGACAGTGATAGTAATCTGTACTTCATGTACTTCAGGAATACATGAGACCAGACCAACACTCTGATGTTGAATCAAGGAGTAGATTTATTCCGTTGTCAAAGTCAAAGTCAGTTTTATTTGTCAATTTCTTCAAATGTACTTACATACAAAGGAATCAAAATTACGTTTCACACTTGTCCCATGCTTAGACGTTGACAACAATAAAGTGCAGATACACAACAAAAACAATTCTAAACATTAAGGTAATGTTAAGTAAAAAAAGTGCAAGTAGGCTTAGGGCATTAACTTAGGTAACATATAGGATATAACAACACAAGACATAACATATAGTAAGTGTTCCAACAGTGTTCACTGGGAAGTAGTATACTAGTCTACTTGAGGTTGTCCCAGGTTGTGGTTGGTAAGGGTGTTTTTGTTTTTAGTGTAACACAAGATTGTAGCAGCAGTGGTAGTAATATAAATAGTGGTAAAAAGAATACTAAAATATATAGCAGCAGGTGTGTGCAATTTGCAGTGCAGAGGTAGTTATTTTCAGTCAAGAGTGTTGTTTTTAGTTCTTAGTTCAGAGTGTTTGTTTCCTTGTTGGGGAGTGTGTGTGGGTGGGGGATGGGGGGGGGTAGAGTCCAATCTGTCTTTCTATACTCCTGCCAGTCTGGTGGTTCTGCTGGCTGGGAGCCGGGAGGGGAGAGAGTTCAGCAGTCTCACAGCCTGGTGGATGAAGCTGTTGGTGAGCGTGGTGGTGCGGGAGCGGAGACTTCTGTATCTCTTTCCAGTTGTGCACAACAGGAGAGAGGCAGATACAGAGTGACATGCAGCATCCGTGATCTAAGCATCTCTGATGAGAGGCGTGAAGAACCAAAGCTTAAGTAAAGAAAGATAAGGGTAGTCATGCGATTCATGCCCACCCCAGGTTCTGGGTCAGCATGACCCAGGGCCATGAATCGCAGATAGAAAAGTAGCCTATGTGGTGCCATATCCCACATACTACGCATATGACTACCATATCATATCAGTACAAAAATGTCACCATATTCACTCTCTCTCAACAGTAAAACTAAAGAAGATTTCTTAAAATGAGTTAAATGTAAATTCATGTTCATATGAATGTATCTTTGTCCTGTGTCTTGTGCAGATCTCGGAAATCCATGTGACGGGTGAGTCCGAGGATATGACAGCCAAGGAGCGTTTGCTGCTCTGGTCTCAGCAGATGACTGAAGGCTACGTTGGCGTCCGCTGTGATAACTTCACTACCTCCTGGAGGGATGGAAGACTATTCAATGCTATCATTCACAAATACAGGTGACAGTGGCATCTATCTGTCTATCTAAACTGAGGACAATGTGTTTTTTTTCCCTAAGCCTAATTTATTACTTCAATATGTAATACACTGACCATTTATATTTACACTTACTGTTAAGTTAAGTCTTCTTTATTGTCAATTTTCTACATATACTGGACATACAGAGGAGTCGAAATTAAGTTTCTAGCTATCCCACAGTGATGCGCACAGTCAGGAGAGCCAGAGGCTGCTGCGTCTACACACGCCGCATGCTATAGTATATAGAATAGTGCTATGGCATTCACCCAATCACACACCCATTCACACACAAGTGGAGGGGATTACCATGCAAGGCTCCGGCCTGCCACAGGAGCAATTTGGGGTTCAGTGTCTTGCTCAAGGACACTTCAATGGGGTCAGGTAGAGTGGGGCTTGAACCTGCAACCACCGAACGGCTCCTCTACCACCTGCGCCACCACCTGTCAATTTATTAGTTATACCTTTGCAAGTTTTCTTATATTTTGAGCTATGTTATATTGGCTAACAAGCTCTTCTGTCAGGCTCACATGTTGATTTATGAATTCTAAATTACAGTGATGGATTTTAGTGTATTTCTAGACGTACAATACTCATGTATATACTTTATAGGCCTACTCAGCCCAAAAAGTAATGCACAGTGTGTGACCCCTCCCCGACCCCTACCTAGCACTTTATGGCATTATGAGAGCAGTAACTATAATCACAGATATTGGTTAGGATACACTTCTGTATCTATGTAATCGCTGCTATGACAACTAATGATATATGTAATGATATAGGTAAAACATATGGCTTTGGCTTGTGCTATGACAGGTTAATGACATGGTAGTGTTTTATAATGGAGGCTGAAGGAAGGTGATGTGCGCTTTGCATGTCCTTATTTTTGAAATGCTGTTTACTGTGGACTGATGTGGTCTAATGAATATGTTGGGTTAAACCTTGTTATAATTAGAATGACTTTGTCCCAGCTTCCCCAAAAACAGATGAAAAAGAGGCCCTCTGTTCATAGCTGTCTGTCTGTCATTTCTTTCCTTTCTCTTTTTTTTTCTTCCCCCCATCCCCCTCTTCCTTTTTTCTTTTTTTTTCTTTCCCTCTCTTTTTCTTTCTTCGCCTTCTCACTGTGCCCCTCCCTCCTTTTCTTTCTCCCCCAGTGCTAGCTCTCCTCAGGGGGCTTTGTTATTACTCCAACACATAATCTCAAGTATGCATAAACAAACGCTTCAGTCTGCCTGAGCTTTGGTGTTGGAAGTTTCCATTGACCCTTAAACCCTGTTGTCTGAGCTGGTCTCGCTGACCTCCAAAGCAAACATACTTTGGCTCGGCTTGGCTGGGGTATCTGGGACAAATTAAACATTTCCTCTGTGGGATAACGACCCCCTGTGTAACTTGCAATGGTTTTTGGTCATCTATGTATGTGAGAGAATTAATAGTGGGATGAGAAAGTCAGGCTAACAGTGTTTCCATCAGAGGCAGGTTGTTTACAGCAGTGCCCTTGTGTATCACTAGAGGTATTTTACAGGCTGTATACATAGAAATTGTGTAGAGAGTTGTGTTATGATTATATTTGATAGTAGAAATTGTAACATTATTATTATCAGATAATATTAAATCTCTCTCTCTACATATAAATAGAATGTGGGATATATCACAAGGTTTTTGAGATCTATTCAGGTTTGATACCTTCTAGAACTGATAGTGTCAATAGTGGTATTGCTCAATCATGTTTACCACCATTTAATACCAGCTAGTTACAAGCAAGTGCATACATTTCTTTACTGTGATAGTGTCAAAAAGTGTGAGGTGATAATATATATTTCTGTTTATGTACTGAATTTCAGTGCTTTGTTATTTATTATATTTCTGGATACAGCCAATAAATGCTAGTGCATTTGTCTTCCTACTGCAGAATGTATGTCATGTGGCTCCTCAGTAACTAGGTTATTTATTTCTCTCATGATAGGCCTGACCTGATTGACATGAGCAGAGTGTCAGCCCAGACTAGCAGGTCAAATCTGGAACAAGCGTTCGGTGTGGCCGAGCAGCTTGGCGTTGCCAAGTTACTGGACCCTGAGGGTAAGTGGCATTAAGAATAGCTCATTGTTGACAGGTGTTGTAGTTTAATACTGTAATTGTGTGATAGCCAGCATTATTGAAATAATAAAAAAATGGGGTAGGATTTGTCTAAAAGTGTGTGTATGTGTGTGTGTGTGTGTCTGTGTTTGTCTACCAGATGTGGACGTACAATCTCCAGATGAGAAATCAGTCATTACCTATGTTTCAACACTGTATGACGTCTTCCCAAAAGTACCCGAGGGTACTGAAGGTATCAGTGCAAATGTAAGTGCATAGATTTCCTTTAAAGACCAATGCCACACATTTGCAGGATGAACTTTCTGAACTGTTTTAAGACCACAACATTTTTAACTGAAATGCAACCATATAATTATGTGGTGTACTGGTCATGAGAAAACACTGTTTTCATAAACTTTGGTGAAACAAAGGAGTTGTGTGGTTTGGGCTAGTCTAAGCTGTGCTGTTTAGTCAATAGTAGAAGGAACATGCAGAGAAGTCTCTTTTATGAAGAGTCATGTAAAGATGTAAACCCCAGTCTTTTTACACTGATGCTGCCTGTGAAAGAGCTAGTGAAACACTAGTTTCCTGGTTTCTTTAGCAATGATCAGTGAAATGGCACGATAACCACCATTGCAAAAAGTGCACTGTGACTTCAGCTTATGGTATTCAATCAGGGCTTGGACTTTTTGTGTTTGACTACTATTATGTTAGTTAACAATTGATTATTTGCTCAAACATGATGTCACTTCAAGGATTCAAGGAAGTTGGTGTCAAAATGTTTAGTCAGTCTGCTTGCCCCTGTTCAGAGCTGTACTATCTACATGATTTTGCCCCCACACAAATTAGGGTCAAACATGCACACATCTGAAATTTTCAAAAATGGCATTATTTACTAAGCAAATTTGACCTTCTGTTATTCAACATTAGTTTTTACAGGACATTAAGGCATCCAATGATTTTTAACAAATCATGATTGCAATGCATCATCACCTTTGACTACTAATCACTTTGGCAAAATAGGCTACAGGCTACAATAGGTTACCTTAGAATAATAGAGAATAACGACTTTGACAATAAAAAAGAAATAAACATAGTTTAATGACTTCTTAAATCTATCATTTTAAACTTCAGTCTACTCAACGCTGATGGCAAAGTTGATTAAGTTTATCTTTTTTACTTGAATAATTATTAATGACAAATCATTAATCCTAGATTAGTCATTACCAACCCGAATTCAGATGTCACCATGTGCATTTTGCTATTGCATACTTTATACTGTTTTATCTTAATCCACTGCAGGGAAAATTAAGCCCTGAGGGCTGGGAAATTTGGGACACTGTTATAGTTTGAAGAGGTTTTGTTTTTGAAGGTTGCCTCTGTTGTGTTTGACTCAATCCCAGAACGATGCCAAAAATGTTTCCTTAAGGCTAGCTGTCAAATTGCAGACAGAGTCCAGCTTTGTTTTACATGAATGAGATGCAAATGAATCACTGTGGAAGGTTTCTGTTTTGATAGCAACAAGCATACAGTACGCCTTGATCCACAGTACTGATGGGTTAAGTCATGTTTCAGTCTTGTTACAATAATATTGACATTGTTTTTACTGTACAGAAACACATGGTGGTCTATTACTACATGCCTACATAAATCACTTTATGAAGTTGTCATCACACCAAATAGTTTCTAAACTACTGTCATACCTTTTCACTTGTAAAATAAATGTGTTTTTTTCCACAATAAGGTTGTATTTTGTTCTCAAAACAGGATGTTGACATTAAATGGGTGGAATACCAAAACATGGTAAATTACCTCATTCAATGGATCAAACACAACGTGGCTGTCATGTCAGACAGAACATTTCCCAATAATCCTGTGGAGCTCAAGGTAAGAGCAGCATAGTTAGATGAACCCCAATGGAGTTTAATAACCTCCATAACAAATCAATTGGTTAGAAATAAAAGTGTTTAACTTGATTTGTTGCAGTAGATCAGATGTAGTAGAAGCCATTTTTAGTCAGGTCAAAATAGTCAACTGAGAATGATAAATAAGTGAGTATGCTGTCATAATCAAAAATGTTTTCTTCATTTTTTTCAGGCACTTTACACACAGTATTTACAGTTTAAAGAAATTGAAATCCCACCAAAAGAGAATGAGAAATCCAGGATCAAACATCTGTATAAAATGTTAGAGGTATGTGTAAAGCAAAGAAGCTTTATTGAAATTTTCTCTAAAAATGAAACTTAAACTATTCTTGATATAGTGAGAATTCTGTGAGTATTAGTTGTGCTGAAGCTCTCTCTCTCTCTCTCTCTCTCTCTCTCTCTCTCTCTCTCTCTCTCTCTCTCTCTTTCTCTCTCTCTCTCTCTCTCTCTCTCTCTCTCTCTCTGCAACAGGTGTGGATCGAATTTGGCCGCATCCACCTTCCCCAAGGCTACCATCCTAATGATGTGGAGAAGGAATGGGGGAAGCTAATCGTCGCCATGCTAGAGAGAGAGAAGACCCTGAGGCCGGAGGTAGAAAGGTATGAAGCACACTGCTACTGATGCCACTGTTGCTGGTGCCTGACATCTTGTCCAAGTCTGATTTATGACTCAAATAGCAAGCACAACCCCAAGTCAGTTTTGCGTAGAAATCCAGATTCTGCAGATGTCTTGGTGGTGAAGCACCTGGGACTGTAAAATCGTCCATCGGAATGGTAATTTTTGTACTGTTAATGTGGCTTTTAAGCGGGTTCGTATATTTCCATTCTGCTAAAAAACATGTTAAAGTCTTTGTATTACTTAGACATTAACATGATAGATGGGGCAGAGGTAGAGGTGCTTTGATGCTTCTGGCATATTTCTAAGGCCAGTCTTATGGCCATAGTAATTTAATAGGAATATTCAACATGCATTAATCAACAACCTACCATGTTTTGTTGTTCCTGTTCAAGATTTCAAAACATTCAGGAATTACAAAACCATCAAATGATATTTAGGCTTTAAGATTCTGTTTCTATGATCTATTTAGAAGATGGTTCTTTATATTCATTATATTCTTTGTATATGGAATCTGTCAACACAGTTTTTCACAGTGCTTTTATATTTGGGATTTTTGTTTACATTCTTTTACAATGGACACATACAGAAGGTGTACACATGGATGGATGTTGATTCTGATTTAAGAATATGTTTTGCTAAGTCTGGAAATCACCCAATGTTTTGATAGTAAGTAGTTGTGTAACATCTGGATGAATGTGGGCGTTGTCCGATAAAAAGCTTATCAAAATTGCAGGCCCTGATGAATTGCAGGTACAGGGGCTGCTCCAGTGTCATTCTCCCAGCCCTCCTGTACAGACAGTAACTGTCTTAACATGTAAGGAATTATCTTCAAAAAAGGCGATACATCTCTAGTACCCTAAGGCAACTTTTAAAAGTGGGTGTTGGATAAGCATTTGTTTGGACATGTCCAAAGTGGGTGTGAGGCTATAAATGAGAGACGCTACTAGTGCTTGCCACCACAGGCAGCTCGGCATCTGTTACTGTGGCGACTTGCCATTCAGGCGGGCCTGTGTCAGATGGAGGTGCAGGCGCTGGTGATCAGTCATCAGTGTTACTCACGTGTACAGCGCATTTGCGATCGGCTACCATGACCAGCACCCTGATTCATTGTGGCAGCATTGCGTCTGTGAGCAATAGCACGTTGACCAGCATGGGCTCTTCAGACAACCTGTTATCTGGGACACTTGAAGCCTATTCAAGTACCCCAGTTTTTCTCAACAACAACTCTGTTTATGGGCCCAGGTGAGAGCAAAAGGCGCTGTAGTGCAACTGTGACGGACACCATGCTGTCAAGGAGTAGACTTTGAAGCTTGTCTAAATATGTACCACAGCTTTTAAGTGTGTAATCCTAATGCATGTCATGCTGCCTTTTTGTGTCTTGCAGACTCGAGATGTTGCAACAGATTGCAAACAGAGTGCAGCGAGACTGCGTCGCCGGTGAAGACAAGCTAGCATTAGCACGCACAGCTCTGCAGTCTGTAAGTAATACAACATTACATACTCTTATCAGAAAAGCAGCAAATTATGTAGTTACTGTGTGAGGATGACTTTTAAAACTTGAAACATTTATGTCATTTCACAAAAGAATTGCACGTGTTTAGGTTTGTGATGTGAAAATTTTAAATGATAATTAAACTGATAATTTTATAAAATTCACAGGATGCCAAGCGACTGGAATCTGGCATCCAGTTCCAGAATGAGGCTGAGATTGCAGGGTATCTCCTGGAGTGTGAGAACCTTCTGAGGCAACAGGTGGTGGACATCCAAATTCTCCTGGATGGCAAATTTTACCTGGCAGACCAGCTTGTTCAAAGGTCAGTATATTTATTGCATTATTCTTTCTTTGTTTATGAATAGACACCATGAAATGTCAGTGTATTTTATTGATTAACATATTTCGTCAACCCACAAAATATGTTATATATCTTTTATGTTTTGGTTAAGCTTTAATAATATTGGTCCCGGAATGTTTCTGGTGCCCTCCAGGGTCTCTAGGCTTCGGGATGACCTGTTGGCCCTCAGGTCAGAGTGCTCATCGGTCTACAGCAAAGGGCGCACACTCACCACAGAGCAGACCAAGATGATGATCTCGGGGATCACACAGAGCTTAAACTCAGGTTTCTCTCCCAACCTCAGTGCTGGACTCACCCCTGCCCTTACCCCAGCCACACTCACCCCTGGAGGCCTCACCTCTGGCCTGACAACGTGCCTAACTCCCGCCATGACCCCTGCCATGACCCCTGGCCTGCAGACCACCTCTGTTCAGACCTTTGTTAGTGGAGGAGGAGGAGGAGGTGTAGGTGGTATGGGTGGAGAAGGTATTGGAATGGATGTTGGGCCTCTTCAGCATCTCAAACAGATGCAGATCCGCAAGCCCCTCATGAAATCAGCTGACCCCAACCTGAGCGAAGAGGAGGCCAGCATAAACTATGTGCAAGACCTCATCAACTGGGTGGAGGAGATGCAGGTATGCTGTACATGGTCAGACATGGTGCATGCAGGATTTACATACTTAGGACACATACTTTTGTCTTCTTGTTACTGATATTTATCAATGAAATGTCATTTCCACACTGTTAACTTTTGTGCATCATTAAACAAGTTTAGTTGTACTTTAGTGCATAATTGTACACCTTTATGCACTAGTTTGTTTTTCTGGCACCATTGGTAAGTTTTGAGGTGTGTGGGATTAAACATTACTATTGTGCATAACATTAATAGTAATCTTTCCATTTATTTGAAAGGTCCAATTGGATAAAGCAGAGTGGGGATCTGACCTACCAAGCGTGGAGTCACATCTGGATAATCACAAAAATGTGCACCAAGTGATCGAAGAATTTCAGACAAGCCTTAAGGAAGCCAAGCTTAGTGAGGTACAGCAGAAAAGATTGTGCCTGTAAAGGTTGACCTCAGTTCAGAATCATGATTAATTTAACTTTTAGTAACAACAATAAGCATGGACAAGACTATGTCAATTAATAATTTTGACACATGCCTTCCATAGATTCAGATTAACCAACCTTCAAAAGCCAGTTATTCTGAGAAGCTGGGCAAATTGGAGAGCCAATATGGGAAACTGCTGGTAAGTATTGTCGGTTGTCTCCCCAAAGGCATTTTATCTCTACACTACACTATTAACGATAACCCTTACTAGATAAATAGTTAGCATTAGAAAAGACAACCTGAAATAAGGTTTACCTTTTACCTAGGCTCAATTCACTTTACAGATCATCAGCTAAGTAGAGGTGGTAAAAACCTGATTAGAAATGGTGGTTTAAATTAAAATTACAAATAAAAGTGATTTTAATGTGACTTTGTAACTGCCCATTAGAATTGCTCGAGGGATAGAAAGAAGCACCTGGAGAGTCTCCGTGACTTTGTATCCCGGGCGACCCAGGAGCTCATCTGGCTTAATGAGAAGGAGGAGGAAGAAGTGGCCTTTGACTGGAGTGACCGCAACAGCAATATCACCAAGAAGAAAGACTACCATGCTGTAAGTTTCTGCCTCATTTGTACACTAATTACCTTCTAAACACAATTGCCACACTATTTGTCTTTATAGTTTTAACCTCTTAAGGCACACCCCTATTTTTCCTTTTTTTCAAAACAACGGCATACCCAAATTGAAAGCTTGACAGTTCCTACATAGTTTTAGACTCAGGGATGTGCCTCATACCATTGGAAAGGTGACACCCTCAAGTTTTTTCTTGAGGAATATGTATGTTTCTGTGACATATGGACACAGAGTTATAGAGGTTGGAACTAAGTTTTTTTTTTTCCGCTCATTTCAAATGTCTATGAACTAACTAAGATATGAAGGTACCATCCATATGATACCCCCAAATAAAAAAATCTAAGTCCTAACTCCATGTCTCAACCTGTTACACAAAAAAATTGAAGTAAAAAGACCAAAAATATGATTTTTGAATATACATTTTTGAAAAATATGTTTATGCGTTTTGATTGGGACCCCCTATGTAAATTCCCATAGAGACTTTTTGTAAACAAGAAGGCCTACTGACATTCAAAAGTTTATAACTTGAAATCCCCTTTGCCTAGAAACATAAAATTGGTTTCAAATGAAAGCCAGGACCCTGGGCTTTCATGTCAGTTTGCTTGATTTGAAGTTACTCCTTCTGGCATTGAATGACACAAGCATAACCATCAAAAAAACAAAAAAGTGGGGGGGGGGCGTCCCAGATATGGGCGGGTGTGCCTTAATTAAGTTAATATCATTTTAGAGTTGTATATACAAAATATATTAGCCAAATGCTTATAGGTCAGTGAAGTCAATATACGACATAGGTTGCCGCTCAGGATGCAGAGATAAGCACTTTCTATCTACATGTTAGCACCAGCTTGGTGTTAATGTCAATGTGAGTATGAGATATGAGTAGGTGGTATCGAATGTCTCTTGAATGCCGCTTGCTTCCTTTTTCAGGAGCTGATGAGAGAGCTTGATGAGAAAGAGGGGGTGATCAAGTTTGTGCAGGACAAAGCGGAAACTCTTCTGGCTGAAAACCATCCTGCAAGACTTACCATTGAAGTAAGAGACACTGAACTCACCAAAAGCATTTCCAAAAAAAGTTTTGGTTCATAATATTTTTAATGGCTATGTGCAAAATACTAAGAAAAGAGGTTTTGCATCACATTTAGTAAATAGTTCATTTTTATCTGCAGTCAAGTCATTATTTTGATGTCCAAATCATTTTAAACACCAGGAATTGCAGTAGAGTTAGAACAGTGTTGTAAAGTTAATGGAATATATAGTATATCTCAATACCTTGTATGTGTCTCTTGTGCGTTTGCAGGCATACAAAGCTGCCATGCAAACACAATGGAGCTGGATCCTGCAGTTGTGCTCTTGTGTGGAGGAGCACCTGAAAGAGAACAGCACCTATTTTGAGGTGAGCAAATCAAAGTCCATTACTACTTAAGAAATAGTGCCTTCCCGGTAGTTTTCCAACAGTTATGTAATGTGAAATATGTATGAACGACGTGACTGTGGCTGTGATATAACTCCATCGTATGCCCTCCCAACAGTTTTTCCGTGAAGCCAAAGAGTCCCTAGACTACCTGAAGGGCCTGCAGGATGCCATCCAAAGGAAGTATGGGTGTGACCGCACCAGCAACCTGCACAGGCTTGAAGATCTAATCCAGGAGTCCATGGTGAGTTCACCCCACTCTAAATATCAAGTGTTCTTTGCCAAAATTGAGCCGAGGGGCAAGAATTCAACTTTTGAAGCCTTATCTTCTTTTTTTCTATATGATGATCATTATTATAGACTTGAGTCTGTTTTTTTGGACAGTGAATAATGGAGAAAGATAGATGTCAGACTAATAAGGAGAAGGTAGATGGAAAACTAAATAAAACTCTTTAATCTTTCCTGTCTCTTTCTCTGCCTCTCTCTCTCTTTCCCTCTCTCTGTTTATGTCTCTGTTTCATTTTCCATCTTTTTTCCTCTCTCTTTCACTCTCTCAGGATGAGAAGGAACAGCTCCTTCAGTACCGCAGCAGGGTGGCTGGCCTGGTGCGACGGGCCAAGGACGTCATCCAGCTGAAGCCCCGCAGCCCTGACAGCCCCATCCGCACCTCCCTGCCTGTCAAAGCCATCTGTGACTACCGCCAGATCGAGGTATCGCTTACACTGCACATACAGCTGCCATTGGCCACACTCTTGTCAGGCTTTTTATAGGACCCACAGCGACTTAGCTGGAAGTTATAGTGAATCATGACTACTACTAATGATTGGAATGGTTAATATGTGACCAAGGACAGCCGAGTGGCACATAAAGAGGATTTGTAAGCAACTGGCCCAATAAAAGTTATCATCTTTAGAGTTAAGGTTTGATTTTAGTTGGATTAAATGTATATTTAGTCACTTTCATTCTTTTGTTTCTTACTTACAGATCACCATCTATAAAGATGATGAGTGTGTGCTGGCCAGCAACTCTCACCGGGCAAAGTGGAAGGTCATCAGTCCATCAGGAAATGAGGCAATGGTTCCCTCTGTGTGCTTCACCATCCCACCACCCAATAAGGAGGCAACAGATATGGCCAGCAGGTGAGTCAACCACTAGGGGAATCTGGGAAGTGTAGTAATTAACAGTTTACATCAGCAGCAGTAAAACACAGCTGGCAGGTGATCAAGAATCGAGAGGGAGATAGCAAACTATGCATAATTCATTCTATCATTAATGAAACAGTCTAAATTAAAATGACATGCTCAAGCTGTTGTACTAGTAGATCATTTGTGTGTGCAATATTAATCATGTTTTTGTAACTTTCTTTAGGATTGAGCAAACATACCAGAATGTTCTAGCACTCTGGCACCGGTCCCATATCAACATGAAGAGTGTGGTCTCCTGGCACTACCTGATGGCTGACATCCATTCCATGCGGAACAGCAATGTTGCTTCGGTATGCTCCCGGTATTTGCTTCCACATGTCAGAGAGGGAGCTCCCTAAAGCCTGAGAGGACCTCAAGGAGAACTGGCAGCCAGTGGCATCTGTCTGTCTTGGCTTTGCCTATGAACCAAAAGTCCATATTTACGCCTAACATTTACAGTTAGCAATCGAAATAAAAATCACCTTAATAAATATTATTAAAATAGTATTATTAAATTATTATTTAATTAAATATTAAAAAGTAGTAGCCCACAAAGTAAGGATATAGGTATTGGCTGCTCAATTGACAGTCATCATTATCACCTCTAATCACAGTCACCAATAACTGTTCATGTCATATTCCCCCTTTATTTGTGTCACAAAATAGGGCACAAAATAAGCCCCTGCCTTATCAGGAATGGGGATGAATAGGTTCACTAGATTGATGATAGAATGTTATTATCAGTAGTGATGCCATTGCTGATTCTGCTTATTTGCTTATTCATCAACTTTATTATCCCTTTCTTACTGTGAAAGGTTTGAGTTTCAACACAGTTGACAGAATCTGAGTCTGAATACTGTGTGTTACATCTGCCAAAATAGACAAGATAGGGCTATCATTAATGGTGCTCAGCACATCTTAGTAAAATAAGGAAAACCATGTAGCACTGCATTGTCACAGTTTATAGCGTCTGAAATACTCCAGTGAATTAAAGCATACCTGATTTTCTATTCCCACTACAAGTCACAAATTTTAACAGTGGCCACTTTTACTGGCTTGGGGGTAAAATCATTTTACATCACAGAGTAATGTAAAATGTTAAATTATATAAGTTTGTGCAAATCTTGACATTTAGATTGTTTAGATTGCCTCTAATATTAAAATCCCATGTGTTGCGGTCTCTCTGCTTCCTAGATTAAGACCATGCTACCAGGAGAGCATCAGCAGGTGCTGAGTAGTCTCCAGGCTCACTTTGAAGAGTTCCTGGAGGACAGCGAGGAATCAGAGGTCTTCACCATGGCTGACAGAACTCAGCTTGAGCGAGATGTCCTGGCCTGCAAGGAGTACTATGAAGAGCTGCTCAAGTCTGCGGAGAGAGGCAAGGCAGAGTTTAGCCCCTGAGTTTGAGCTAAACTCTTTTATTATCTTCTCATTCTCTTTCACTCTCTTTTAGGGAAAGGTTAGAGTGAGACCCACACCTCGAGGCAAACACATGCTTCCATAATCCTATCAGACTGAAAGTTAATACTTTTCTGGGATTATACCCAATTGTGCCAGGGCGTGAATGCCTGTGGTGGAAGTCAAGGAGTGAATGTGTGTGTAGGTCTGTGTGTGTGTGTGTGTCTCTGTGTGTGTGTTTGTGTCAGAGAGACAGAACTAGGAAATGGGTGTGAGGATGCATCTGTGACTAAATTAAGTTGTATGAAAGAGTCTGTGTTTCCTTCCTTGCTTCACAGCGTCATATTATTATCTTCTATGACATGCTCTCCTATTCTAGAAATGTAAAAAATTCTCATTAGAGTTTGCAGGTGTTTGACTTTGAGGATATTGATAATCTGTTAGCTGCAGGAATTATTTTAAACGCAATCTATTTGTTTACAGCAATAGGCAATAAGTGGATTAAAGAGATTATACATAATTTTCACACCCAGTTTGGGCCATCAAATTAAGAAATAATCTGTCTGTGCGATATAACTACCAACAAACCTACCTTTCTTCTAGTCTCCACCCCTCTTGTCCTTTACTTGTCATGGCTCACTTCTGCCTCCTTGTGGTTGACAGAGGAACAAGAGGAGTCTGTGTACAACACCTTCATCTCTGAGATCCGCAACTTTCGGATGCGCCTGGAGGGCCACGAGGAGCAGCTCATCCGTCAGATCCGCACCCCTCTGGACAGAGATGACGTGCAGCAGAGCATCATGCGAATAGCTGAACAGGAGGTACTTTGAAAAACATGTTTGTTCAGTACTTTCACTACAGCATTTTGTTCTTCATGTGTTTACTGCTCTTTTCACTCACCCTTTCTCTCCCTAATCTTTACTTTAGAAGAAGAAAACAGATCTGGACCAGCTGAAGGAGGAGATTGAGGTGATGAGGGAGAAATGTGAGCTGTTCCTCAGACAGGCCACCTCCTCCCCCCCATCCCTCTCCGCTGAGCTACAGAACCTTGTCCAGGCCACCGGTCTTGTCTACTCCATGTGCTGCATTTACCTTGACAAGTATGTAAAGCCTCTATGGGTGTGTTCTATGTCTGCTGTTCACTATCTTTGTGTACAGTTTCGAAAAATAATGTATGTTCTAATTGGTATATCAATAGGCTAATTAATCCTTGGTGGTTTACTTGGTTGAAATATAAAACTTTTAATAGTGGTTGTGTCTAACCTAAGAGTTCTGTTTTCCTTGCAGGTTGAAGTCTATCAGTGTGGTTTTGAAACACAGCCAAACTGCTGAGTCTCTAGTGAAAGTCTATGAGGCCAAATTATGCGAGGAAGATGCACTCAACGCAGACATGAAGTCCATAGAGAACATAGTGAGCACTCTCAAGGTACTGTAGTCGAATTGAGTCTTACATCACAGACTCTGGAACCAGACCAAGGGCTGTACTGCTGTATAGAATATTTATTTTTGGTTTGCTGTGTAAAAGTAAAATGTTTTTGAATTTTCTGTATTCTGTTTAGTTGTGGCGCTCAGAAATTGATGAAAAGAGAGAGGTTTTCCACGACCTTGAGGATGAGCTGCAGAAAGCCCGTGTTATAAGTGATCGCATGTTTAAAACACACAATGAACGCGACTTTGACCTTGACTGGCACAAGGAGAAAGCTGATCAGCTAGGAGAGAGATGGAATAGTGTTCATTCGCAGATTGAGAACAGGTTGGTTTAACCTCAAGTTTTTTTTTCTTCATTAAGTGTGACATACAGTAACTACACACATAAATACAGTATATTGTGTGCTTTGCATTAGATGACTAATACTTAGGACTTGCTTTATAGGCTTCGTGATTTAGAGGGTATAAGCAAGTCTCTAAAGTACTACAAAGATGCGTACAGTAGTCTGGATGACTGGGCCACTGAACTGGAGACTGTACAGATGAAGATGCAGGAGAACCAGCCGGAGGACAGCAAGGCTCTAGCCGAGCTACTGAATAAACAAAAGGTTAACTATCTAAACAACTTTACATTTGAAAACTCCTTAATTTCACTATGTAGGAATACAAACTCCAAACTATTTTTTGTAATTGTTCATACAATGTCATTTTCTACATGTTTAAATGGCAGGAAGCTTCATTTGTTTTGAGTTTTGAATTAAAAATCTATTTTATAGTTCTAGTTTATAAAAGTCCTATGTTGGAATATTTTACAGTTGCTTGTGTCAGAAATGGAGCAGAAACAGAGTAAGATGGATGAATGTCAGAAATATTCGGAACAGTACTCTGCTGGAGTTAAGGTAAGCCATTACTGACACTACACTGCACTAATGCTTTAGAGTGGTTAAACATCTGAAAAGTGGATATTGTTTTATTTAATATGCTTTTGCTTTTCTCTTTTAGGACTATGAGTTACAGCTAATGACGTATAGAGCAATGGTGGATTCACAACACAAGTCTCCTGTCAAGCGGCGAAGAATGCAGAGCTCTTCGGATGCTATTTTGCAGGAGGTTGGTCATTCCAAGCATCAAAAAGTGTTGTCATCTATAGTTTAGATTTTACATTAATCAATCTTTATTTATAAGCATTCTTCAGTGAACTTATAATGTTCCCAATAATGTATCCAGCATTCAGTGCCAGCAACTTATTATTTGCCCTTCCACCAGTTTATGGACCTCCGCACTCGCTACACTACACTAGTGACGATGATGACGCAGTATGTGAAGTTTGCCAGTGAGACATTGAAAAGAACAGAGGAAGAAGAGGTATGAGCATGATGAAGAAACATACTATAATATTTTGTGTCATATCTAGAATGTGCTGAATTTACAAGACAGAGCAGTAACTCATGGTATTGTACAATATACAGTATTAGATGACTAACTTCCAGACTTGTTTCACTTTCTGGTACATTACGTGCATTTTGCCATTGTAGTTTATTTCTTTTTGGTGATAATTTCTCTACTGTTTATGCTCTTCTGTTCTTAACATCTCATGTAAGGATGTTATTTTAAAATATCAATAACATCTACTGTACACATTTGCATAATGCTATTGTGAGCAGCATGTGAGCTCAAATCGATACAAAAGAAAACCTTTTGTATGAGTCTTGGCAGTGAACTTTGGGGACAGCATTTCCTTTTAAATCACATTTTGGTTGTCATTACTGAGTATTGGTGGTTGGGACATCTCTGCAAAGCTTCATCTGTCTTCATACTGGTAAGTGGGCAACTTGAAATGCAGCTGCCACAACTCTCTTCCTTGGAAAAAGTGGATGATCATGTTTTTCATTATAGAGGAGGAAGTCCTCAGAGAGAGCTGAGCACATTGCCTGGACTGAAACTATAGAGCTGCAGAAAGAGGCAAGCCAGGAGGAAATCTCCCGGCTTCAGCGGCAGGTACAAGAGCTGGAAGCCTCACTGTTCGACAGACATCAACAGCTGGAAATTTTAGGCAGAGAGCTTGAGGGGCATAAGACAACCATAGATGAAATTATGGTGCAGAAAACAAAAGCTGAAACCAATGCTCAGCAGTTTTGCATAGACCTGGAGAAAGCAGTAAAGGCAAAAGCAGCTCTAGTGGAAGAGCTGAGTCAGGCACAGCTTCTTATCCAGCAATCTGAGGTCAAGCAGACTTCCCTGGAGGACAGCCTCCTGACACTTAGGAAGAATGTTGAAGAAAGCACCAATGCTCGCAGGTCACTGGAGGAGCACCTTAAGCGAAGAGAGAGTGATGTTCAGGACCTGGAACGGGAGCTGAAGACCAAAGAGGGGGCAGAAGCTGAGTTTCTTAGTCATGTCCGCAGTATGGAACTAGATTTGAAGTCAGGTGCCAAGGGGCAACAAAGCGAGTCTCAGATGAAGGTCACCAAAGTGCAGAGTTCATCCATTTTGTCAAGCAGCCTGCAGAAAATCCAAGCTGAGGCTGAGGTCTGGCAGAAGAAGGTTGAGGAGATGACAGTGGACAAGAAGAAAGCTGAATCTGAGATCAGATCTGTGAAGGCAGAGTTGCATAGCATGCTGATGCAGAAGAACATGTCAGAGGATAAAGCTCAACGGTTCAAAGAGCTACTGGATGACTCAAATAACAGGTTGATGAAACTTCAAACAGATATAGAAGCAGATAGAAATGGTCTGAAGCAGAAACTAGATGAAATGAGACAGGAAGCTTCTGAACTGAAAAAGTCTGTGTACATTTTTCAAGAACAAGTCAAGTCTTTGCAGCGAGACAAAAGTACATTGGAACAGAGAGCCATTTTCCACAAAACAGAAGTAGAAGGCATAAAAGAACAACTTAAAATAAACCAAGAAAAACTACTCCAGAAGAACTCTGTAGAACAGGAATCCATGCACAAGATGAGATGCTTGGAAGATGAATTAGCCACAACACAGCTTGAAGGCAACCAACTAAAGTATAAGCTAAGTGAAATTACAAGAGTAAACAGTTCTTTAGAGAATGATGCAAGGAATCTTAAGATATGTATTGAGTCACTTCAGAAAGAGAAATCTTTTGCAGAACAAAAAATCAAAACTCTGAAGACTGAATCCGAGATGCTAATGGAACATCTTAGAAACGCGAAGGAGGAACTTTCCTTAAAGGTGAAGACTGAGAAGGAAGGCCATCTTAAACACAGAAACATTGAAATGGAGCTTCAAAGGAGTGATCAAGAGGTGACCCAGCTGACCAGGAAGATTGAGGAGCTCAAGAAGATCAACAAAGAGATGGAACACTCCTTGAAAAGTTTGCAAACAGAGCTGGACAAGGTGAACATTGAGCTGGGAAGCAAAGATCAACAGATTAGCATTTTCAAGACCCAAGCAGAAAGTACAAAATGTCAAGTGAAGATCATTGAGGAGGAACTGCTCAAAGTAACCCATACAGCACACGAGTTTCAAGTGAAGCTAAGGGGTTATAATGAAGAGGTCAAGAAAACAGCTGAACTGGAGCAGAAAAACAAAATCCTGGCTGCAAACATAGCCACATATGAAAAAGATATCAGAACTCTAAAATCTGAGCTGAATTCCATTTCCAATGAGAGGAACACAGCAAAACAGAAGGTCCATGAGCAGAAGCAGGAAATCAATGAGTTGAATCTTAGCTTGAAAAAAAGCATGGGAGAGCTACAGAAAGAGAATGGTGAGGTACAAAAAATGTATGTCAAAGTAAAAGACCTTGAAAATGAACTTTTGAATTGCAAACAGTCCATGAAAGGAATAACAGGAAACTCTGAGAAGATCACAGTGAACCTTAAACAGGATCTCCTTTCTGTGCAGAGGGAAAAACAAATGGCTGACCAGAAACTCTTGACACTCAAGAAAGAGTTTGATGATCTAAGTGCCACCTTGAGAAAAAACAAAGATGAACTCATTAAGGTAACACAGGAAGCAAACAGTCGTGGTTCTAAAGTGAAAAGCCTTGAAGAGGAGCTCCAGAAAAGCAGAGGGATCGTTAAAGATATTAGCGTTACTAAAGACAAAGATATGACAACCCTGAAACAGGAAATTGCTTTCCTTCAGAAAGAGAAGAGCACATCACATGAGACAATACAACAAATGAAATCTGAAATAACCACTCTTCAAACGGACAGAAATATGTTACTTGAAAAGAATCAGCGTTTAGGTAAGGAGATATCTGAAGTGAAGATACAGTTAGTGCAGGCCAATGGAGACATCAGGAAAAGTCAGATGCAAACTTCCAATGCCCAGACTTTGGAGCTTTCTCAAGCCAAGCAAGAAATTGTGGTTCTCCAGAAAGAAAAAAACTCAGCACACGAAACAATACAGCAGATGATATCAGAAACGGCCGCTCTTCAAGTTGACAAAAACACATTACTTGAAAAGAATCAAAATTTGTCTTTAGAGATCTCTCAAGTGAAAATGAAATTGGAACAAGTCCAAGTGAACATTGAGAGGAGTCAAATACAAACATCCATTGACGAGGCTCTAAGATTAGAGATCTCTCAATTAAAAATGCAGCTACAGCAAGCTCAAGACGATGTCACCATAAAGAAAAAAGAAGTATCTGATGCCCAGGTGAAGTCTAAACTTCTGGAGGACCAATTGGAAAACTGCAGATGCATGCTAGACAAATTGAAGGATACGCTAGATAAGCAGAAGTCTGGCTATGAAAAACAACTTCAGTTAGTCCAGAAAGAGATGGAGCAGAAACTTATTGTGAAAGAATCTCGTATGAAGGTGGCGTTTGAAAATAAATCTATGGATAATTTGCAGAACACAGAGGCAGCTGAAAGAGACCACAAGCATCTTCTGCAAGAGATTGAGAAGCTCAGAGTTTTATACCATAATTCTCAAATTTCAAAGCAAGAAACTCAACAGCAGCTGGATTCTCTTCGTGTTGAACTACGGCAAGCAGAGAAAGACAGAGCATCCATGGAACTTGAACTGCTTAAAGCAAAATCCAAGATATCTGATCTGGAGAATGAAAAAATAAAACTAACATCTAGCTTTAATCAACTGGACAGTCTTCGTAAAGAAAGTTCCAAAGAGGTTCCACGTCTGAAGCAGACTTTGGGAGAAACAGAACGAAAGCTACAGGTCTCTGAGAAGGAGGTAAAATCCCTCAAAGAAAAAGTTGTTACCTACATGGACGAAGTAAAAAACCTTCAACAGAAGGTCTTGAAGCTTGAGGTGACTATCAGCTCAGAGAGCAAGAGTGTTAAGGAAATGAAACTTGACAAAACATTCATGTCACATCATCATTGCCCCAAAGACTATGAAATTGAAAAACTCAAGACAGAACTCAAATTAACAAAGAATATTGTATCATCATATGAGGAAGCAAAGCAAAGTTTGGAGGATGAACTCAAGAAGTTGAAAGATTCTTCTCAGGTACAAATGAATATATATTTTCATAAACACTAATTCAAAATGTCTTGTAATTTAAACTTGAATAATGAGCAATATTAGCATTCATAACTGCAATTTACAATAGAGTAAAAATATTTTTCTTAGCTCATATTTGTAGACATTTCTTTTGTAAATGCAAAAAGCGTATTAATACTATTAATCTAATTAATACTATCAATAATCTCCTGTCAACAGAAAGCAAGTCTGGAGAAGGACAGTGCTCTGGCAGGGCTGAAAACAATGAAGAGAGTCAAAATGGAAGTTGATCAAAGCACAATTCAGAAAGAGTTAACAGTGACCAATTCAGTCGCACTGCACCATACAACTCTAACACAGACACATTCTTTGGAGGCTGAGTCTGACAGTCAAAGTGTAACAACAGAGCAGTCAGTCAACAGGCTCAAAAGCTCTCTGTCTGAGAAAGGCAAATCTAACAAAGGGCAGTCTGTCACCTTTAAAATTTCTGAGTCAGATGCCTCTGAACTCACTTGCAAGGATGCAGATTCCCCTTCAGCTCTAACTCGCAAAATTCAAGGCCTCAGAGGACGCATCAGTATCAAGAAATTGATCAAAGTAAAACTGTTGGACAGTGACAGTGTCATGAAATTAGAGACAGGAGAGTTGTCCATGGCAGATATACAAGCACATATTGCACAGTTTGTTAGCAAGCCACCATCCATCGCTGGAGTTTATGATGAGTCTAGCAAGAAGAAGATGTCCTTCATTGAAGCCTCAGAGAAAGAGATAATTGCAAAGCATTATGCTGTTGACTTTATTGAAGCTCAGGCAGCTACTGGATGCATCATTGACCCACTGACAGGTGAGACCTACTCTAGTGAGAAAGCAGTGGACAAAGGCATCATCAGTGAGGACCTCAAAGATAAGCTTGTGGATGCTGAAAAAGCTGTTTGTGGCTATGCTCATGCAGGAAAAATACTATCAGTCTTTCAAGCCATGGAAGAAAGAATACTTGAAAGACACAGAGGAAAGAAGCTTCTTGAAGCCCAGTTAGCCACTGGTGGCCTAATTCATCCAGTAATTGGTGTCAGGGTGCCTCTTAGTTTTGCCTTTGAAAATGGCCTCTTGAACCAGTTCACCTATCAGACAATCTATGATCCAGTCAGCAGCCCCAAGGGCTTTTACAATCCTGTCACTGGCCAAAAGGATTATTATTGTGAACTCTTAAAAATGTGTGTTTATGACACAGTGAGTAATGTGTATCTTCTACCAATAGGTGGTAAGCAGGAAGCTAATGCTAGTCCTGATAGTATGCAAGGCAAAGTGTCTGTTGTCAACACCTCAAATGGTGTTGAGATGTCAGCATATGAGGCCTTCAAAGGCAACCATATTGACAAGGCAACTTACCTCTTTTTGTCTCAACAAGAAAGCGAATGGCAGGAAACAGCCATCACTGACTCTGATGGAAGCTCCTTCCACATATTAACTGATGTTAGAAGTGGTCGACAGCTTTGCATTGAATCTGCTCTTAGATTTCAAATCCTTGACCCTGTTGAACTTGCTAAATATCGCAGTGGACTCCTTAGCATCTATGAGCTTGCAGATCTACTGAACTCCAGAAAGGTTGTTTTCAGAATCGCTCATTGCCCCATTGCTGGGCTGTGGGACGTTGCTTCAAGAAAAAGACTGTCCATCTTTAAAGGTCACCAGCTAAACCTTGTGGACAGATTGACAGCTCTACGATTCCTAGAAGCTCAAGCCTGCACTGGAGGCATCTGTGACCCAGGACTGGGAGAACGCCTTGGGCTTGCAGAAGCAACTCGGAAGGGCCTACTGAATGACAGCTTTGAACAGCTACTCAAGTCATTTGAGCAGGCTTATAATGGCTTTATACATCCTCAAACAGGGAAAACCCTATCAGTAGCCCAAGCCATGCAAGAAAACCTGTTAACAAAAGATGTAGGGATGAGATGCTTGGAGTACCAACTCTTTTCAGGAGGCTTGATCAACCCAGAAACTCATGAGATGATGACAGTGGATGAAGCTCTCCTTGGCTGCTTGATTGACAAAGCCACGGCTTCCCAGCTTAAAGATGAAAAGTCCTTTTCCAAATCCCTTACTTGCCCAAAGACCAAGAAGAGGATTTCTTTTAATGAAGCCCTGGAGAAAGGTGTTTTTGATAGCCACACTGGTTTCATGTTGCTTGAAGCAACCAAACCACAGAGTACGGGATCATCAGGGACTTTCCAGTATATCTGGACTTATCGACATATTTAAATTATTGCTTTAGTACCACAATTTACATAATAGTCTTTTTTTTTTTGCTTTTAACACAACACTGTGTTGATGTCTAAATCAATCATTCAGATGTGTGGGGATTGTGGCTTCCTAACCTACCTGCTCAATATGTATCTTAAGCAATGTTATTTTTCAATGTAAATATTATATGTCTACAGTTTCAGTAGTTGGATCATGTTATTTTTAATTAGTTTACTATAATCATAAAAATACAGTACAAGCATTTGTATTTTATTTACTGACAAATGATTCCATGATATACATGTCAACCAGTTGTTTTGTTGATTAACCATGATATTTGTTCCTGAATTCCAGAAATCTGTTGAGGAGGAGAAGAAAGAGCATGGTGATAAAGTTAGCAAACTTTTAAACTGGGTATCCAGTGTCAAAGTAAATTCAAGCAAAGACGAGAAATTTGGAAATGATGGCAAAGCCATCTCAGAAAGCTCTAGTAAGCCCAAGGTAAATAATATACATTGTAAACCTCTCACAACTAACATTTTAAATTGTTTTTACAGGTATTCGAGATCTTAAATTGCCATTAAAAAGCACACAATAAACCAGCATGACATTGTGTAATAGCACAGTTAGCATGCTTATTTAACTGCAGAGTAAATCATCTGGCTCAGCATGACTGCTTTACACAGGATGGACACAATGGTGTGTTTTATACATTTTGTTCTCAATAAAAATAAGACTCTACTTTGCTCTCTGTCACTTTTGCAATACACTCAACATAAACAGTTTTGCTCAAACAATCACGGTTCCATATATATTTGTATATAACTGTATATTTTAAGGTATCCACTATTCCACATAGAGATGTCTACACAGTGCATATGTCATATTCTGGTTGAATTTGTAAGCAGTTTCCACTATTTGGATTGAGTGCACTACATGAAGTACATCAACCATCAAGCCTAAAATACCTTAAAGGAACACATCACCGTTTTTCAATCTTGAAATATTTTTTCCTCTTAACTTAGATACATACTTTGTACATACCTGTTTCGTCTCAGTGCTTGCACTCAATTGCTATGGCGTGCAATGCTATTTTGTTAGCATTTAGCTTAGACTAGTTCTTTCAATAGAGTCCAAACTGGGATGAAGTTAGAAGCGAACACTTCCACGTCATAGCAAAAGCCTCTAAAAGCCATTTCAATTAATTTACAGAAATATATTTTTTAAATTTTGATGAATTATCTATTCAGTCCAAATCCAATCTGATTTGTTTTTACATGATAAAAAGAATTGAAAAAAAATAAAATAAATTGCAGTTTTATACTGATTACTTATAAAATATTATTAAAACCTCCTTTTTGAATATTTCTGAAAATGGATTTAGAGGCTTCTGCATCTGAACTCTATTATTATATGCAATCCAAGTAATAACAGGTAACCTACAGTTGCATTATGTTAAAGTATAAATCCAGTGTGAAGCAAGATTTGTTGTTAGAAAGAAAAAAGAACAAGACAATTTAGTACAGAACATAGGCCAAATAATTTAGTTTTATTTCCCCAAAACCTAAGTGGTTAATTCTGACAGCTGGAATTTCAGTCTGTGTTCTATCCTATTTTCTTATTATTTTTTCTTACAATGATAAAAAAAACTAAATATACAGTAAAACCACAAAGTTTCATTGATATTATGTGAAATCTGTTTTTAAATGTAAAGATAAATATTTGAGCCTCTCATGTAACCCATAAGCCAATCTGCATCTTTTTTTTCACCAATCAGGATTTCTGTATCATGTGACACCCATTATTTCAACACCTGTCCCATTGTTGTCTAAGACCTGCTTCAGCTTGTGTTGATATTAAGCCATGCTGTTAGTGTTGCAGTTCCCCACCGTATTTCCACATAGGAACACATCATCACATAGGAATGTTAGAAATCATATTTTCACAATAATGCAACAAATATATATTTTAATTGATTAGGTAAAATAGAAAAAATGAAAAAAAAAA
This sequence comes from Limnothrissa miodon, assembly GCA_017657215.1. NCBI lineage: Eukaryota > Metazoa > Chordata > Actinopteri > Clupeiformes > Clupeidae > Limnothrissa > Limnothrissa miodon. The sequence goes on along the minus strand of JAGFZM010000169.1, from coordinate 214,884 downwards.
AAAAAAAAAAAAAAACCTTCCCAAGATTCCAGATTATGCCCTTGATAGGCCTTTTATTCGGATCTGTGACTGTACTAGAGGAGCTAGCATTGCGAAAAGTTTTTAGCATTAAATAATCACAAACTGATTAGTTGATTACCAAAATAATTTCCAATAAATTGGTACAGCCCTAATCTGGTCACAATAATGAAAAATATAACATTTCAACATGTAACAGTTGAAAAGATACCTTACATTGAAATGTAACATAATAGAGGTGACATCTAAAGCTTGAACAAATACTGTAAGAAGTCAGACAAACATTTTTTGCCAAAAGGAATCAATTGATAATGCTGTCATTAATTATGCGGTCCATTGGAAGTTCATGTTGCTTGAAACAAGTCTCTTTAATATAATCATCTATAATCTATAATCATATAATGAGGATACAGTAGTTTTGTTATCCTGCAATTTTGGTGCAGGGCACAAAAGTTCCAGAAATGTTCTCAGTGTGAGTGTATTATTGTGTTCATTCAAAGGCATCTATGGAGGAAATGGTGACAAAAAAGGAACAGATTGCAGAGGCGTTGAGGATGACACAACTGATGCTAACCAAGCACAGTGACAAGTAAGCCTTGACCCATTTATATGTTGTTATAATGAATTGAAATTGATGGTCCTAGGTTTTTAATTTTGTTGCACTCCTCCCTTTAGGATGACTGAGGAAGAGAAACAGGAAGCCAAAGAGCAACTGAAGGCTTTACACCAGGCCTACAGTGACCTTTCCCAGCAGTGTGCTGATGCTCAGATGCCCTCTACTGACAAGGCAAAGGTACTGCATTCCTTGTAATCTCTTCCTAAAAAGAGAGATGGGTTTCCCATGAAAATGCACTGCTGTCCCAGACTGCATGACTAACCATTGTTTCTACAGCATGGTATGGCATCTTTAGGTGTCACCACTTTGCTAAATTCTGTAAATCACATCCCTTGCGTGTGAGTGTGCTTGGATAGGGTTGTAGACAGGTGTTTGTTTAAACCGTTTACACTTCAGTTTGCTGGCCTTCAGGGTAAAACTTCGAGCAACATCAATTGGTCACAGACTAAACTATTTGATTTAAACACCTAAATTCTAAAATTACCCAAAGGTGTTGCCCAGAATGCCTGATCTGCCATCATGCTATTGTGAAATGAGTATCCTGTAAACATGCCCCAGCATGGAGTGTTTAATATCACCCAGCTTCATCTTTTCACAGCCAACCCAGAAGACCTTTTTTTTCCCTCCATACAGGTACCCACAGAGCATCAATAATGCTTACCTCTGTTTTGTCTCTAACCCACTCTCTTGTTGTGCAAGATACCAGATATTCTTTCCACAGATGCATGCCATCTTTCAGTGTGTCAGCCTCCTTGTGCTGTTGAGTTACTGACTTTCACTGTTGCACATGTACTGGTAGCATACATAGACTTGTTTGTATGGGTGAGTATGTCTTTGTGACTTTTTTTCTCACATGCACAGACAGACAAACAAATAAACAAACAAATAAATAAAAACACATCAATAAACCAGATTATATTTTTTCGCTCTCTGTGAAAATAACAGTCAACTAAACTGCATCTATTTGTTTTTATTGCAGAGTTCTAAGACCATTGGAGGGATTCTGGACATGGGAAGTGGCACAGTGCTGTCTGTCTGCAGCTCTGTGCAGAAGGGCCTGATTGACCATGACACTGGGTTGAGTCTCCTAGAGGCCCAGCTGATAACATCTGGACTTGTTTCTCCTGACCTCAGGGCTTGCCTTGACTTGGACGATGCTGTTAAGCAACAAGTTGTTGATGAATCCACCTACAGGCAACTGCAAGTGTTGAATGAAGCTAACAAGGGCCTCTCAAGTCCTACTTATACATCTGAAACTCTGCCTGTAATAGCTGCACTGAAGGAAGGAGTTATCTCTGAATACCTTGCAATTAAAGTTTTAGAAATCCAACTGGCCACTGGGGGACTCAGAACTGCCTCTTCAATGGAGGTATTCAATCTTGATAGAGCAGTTCAACATGGCCTGATCCCAGCAGATCTCCTTAGTAAACTTGGAGAAGATCAAGGCATCTCAAAGCTCCTCATCGACCCTAACACATCTGAGAAGGTGTCCCTCACTCAGATGATGCAGAGAAGTATTTTTCATGAAGAGACAGGTCTGTGTGTATTACCAGTGAAGCCCAGAGGAGATGGAAACATCTGGCATAAATCGGGAAAGCAGTTTGATATTTTGAGGGCGGCCCATGAAGGGGCCATTGATCAAGAAATCATGCTTCGTCTTCTGGGATCTCAGTTGTGTGCTGGTGGCATTGTGGACCCCAAAACAGGGTCTAAACTCACAGTTGAGGAGGCCTTATCAGAAGGCCTCATTGATCAGGAGACTGCTAGTGAGGTACTGAACCTTCAGATTGAAAATGGTGGCATTGTTGACCCTCATAATGGTAGAAAGCTAACTGTTGATGAGGCTGTCCAGTGCAATTTAATGAGCTCTACAAGTGCACTTTTAGTGTTGGAAAAGCAGAAGGGTTTCATGGGGCTTTTGTGGCCTCACTCTGGTGAAATCCTGACTGTGACAACATCGCTCCAGCATGACATTATAACTGATAACCTTGCTTCTGAACTAATCTGCAACCGACACAAAATTGCTGCCTTTTACATTCCAGAGAGCTCTGAAGTAGTTAATATTGACTCTGCCAAGAAACATGGCCTTATCAATGAGTATACAGCTGAGGTGTTAAAAACAGTGGAAATTCCAGATTCATTTCCTGATATTGATGACCTCAACAAGAGGTTCTCATCTTGGTTGGTTTGGCGTGAGCTGCAGTTGGAAGGAGCCCATGGTTCTTCTCAGGATTCAGGAGTGAACACACCATCTCCTGCACCAATTAACACACCATCTCCCCCAGAGGCATGGCAGTTATTCATCTCCTACCTTATGATGAACAGCTACATGGACCCCAAAACAGGTCAAAGGCTACTAGTGTTTGATGGACAGCTAAATAAAATGGCCAAAGTGTTCATGGAAAATTCTTCTGGACATAGAAGATCTGAGATGAAAAGTGATGAATCATCTTCAAAATTTACTGATATTGCTTTGGATGATGAACATGAAATGCAGTGTAAAGGTCTAAATGGCTCAAGTGGAACTTACTCAAAATATTCAAAGGGACCATGTGGGTTCTCAGGTGAAGATGAAGAAAAAATGGAAGTGGAAGATGAAGGATCTGAAAAACGTATAGAGAACCATGAAACTTTACAATCATCATTTAAAATGATGCCAAAATTGACAGGTGAGAGTCAAGAACACCCAAACAAAGCCACTGGTGCATATTTGGGTACACCATCATTTTCATATTCGGGTATATCAAATGGGTCATTCATCAATAGAACTTTAGACAAAATAGTTGAAGAGAGCAGTGAGTCAGAATCACAAGAAGAAGAAGAAAATGAAATAGGAGAGGATGCATCCAAGGCTAAAAAAACATCAAGTGTAACTGTAACCAAAAATGTGTCCAAAGCCTCCGAAGGGGTTTCCTGCGTTCAGACTGACTTTGATGCTGACAAAAATGTTCTGCACATCACAGAAACACCATTCTCACAAATACAAGAGAATGACCCCACTGGAAGCACTACATTTAGCAATACGTTGACTAAATCAATGGATATGATTACTGAGTGCCCATACACAGATTACTTTTGGGATGAAAAGAATGAGAGAGAATTTGCCATACATCTTCTGAGAGCTCAGGTGGAGGAAGGAGGCATTTTAGATGTCACATCAGGCAAGAGGTATGGACTTGATGCCGCTCTAGATAAGGGCATTATCGACGAGGAGACTGTGCTGGAGGTTTTGGCTCTGCAGTTTCGTAAAGGCAGGGTTGTTGGGAACCCCTCAGGGACCATGTCAACCTTGCAAGATGCCGTTTCCCAGAGTCTCATACCGTCTCAAGTGGCTTTACAGATCTTGGAGCAACAGAACCTTCTTGGGGGTTTCTATGATTCTGAATCCCAACATACCATCAGTGTATGTGAAGCTCTTGAAAATGACATGATTACAAACCAGATGGCCCATAAAATACTTCACTCACATCCTATCCATAAGGCCATAATTGATCCAGAGGGCCATTGTCTCCATAATGTCTCTGATGCACAAGCACTAGGCATGCTAGATGAGGAGGAAGCAGAAAATATGTTAAACCAGAAGGAGGAGAAGAAGGTAGCCATTTTGATGTTAGACCTTCTTGATGATCATTGCTATGATTTGCCCTCAGAAAAAGTAAACAGATGTGAAGAATCTACTCTGTGCTCTGGAACAGAAGGTTCTCTACATGAGGTTTCACTGCCCAAAGATAAGGCTAAGATTACAGTTATATCTCATGTCAGGAACTCACCACTTCCTATAACACAGACTATAGAGGAATATCCACTCTGCCAAAGCACCCAAAGTCATGTTACAAAAAAAGAGAATCTGCAATGCAGTCTATCTGAAGGACCTGGGCTGCCATGCTTCAGCAGGCATGGTAGTAGCCCTAAAAGCTTGTTACATGGGTACAGCAAAAGTGACAGGGATTCTTTAGAAGCAGAGAATGATGGAGCTGAAGATGAGAGAAGCCCTCAGAATGATGATGCTGATCAGCCCTCTGATGCTGTCAACATGATTACAAGTGGAAAGCATTTGCAGTACTGTAAAATTGCATTGAACCAGACTGTGAGTCCTGTTCAGAGTGATTCAGGCATATCATGCTCATCTCAGAGTGATATCTGTGTGGATGAAAAGAAGGCAGACTGCCTTCAGAATGTTGACCAGCCTTATAGTGCTGTCAGAGAGGAGTTGCAAGACACGTTGAGCTCATCTTCCCCTAAAGGGCCTTCTGATCAAAGTGAATCAGCAATCATGAATACCCAGGGCAATGCTAAATATCACAAAATCTCAGACTCAAATGATGTGGAAAAAAATACAGATGATCCCAACGGACCCTTGCATTTTCAGACTAGTGAGATGGATGACCAGAAGAGTCAAAAAGATCAGCCTGTCTTTAACTCATCTATGTATGACAATTCATGTTGTGACATAAGTGGAAAACCTGTTGACATCAGAGAAATGCCAACCTTGAAGCAACAATCAGAAAGTGTCAGAGGTTTGAAAGAATTAGAAGATAAGAGTCCCTCAGTACACAGTTCAGGACTCATTCAGGATCACCCTTATGTTGATAGAAGTAAAAGTCCTCTGGAGCACACAGCCCAAAATGCCTCGAGGACAAGATCCAAGTCTGCACTGGAATTCAGTTACCAAAACATGTCAACAAGTTCCAATAGTCTGTTTGGGAATGCATTGCCAGAATACACTGCAGATGCCTCACTGGTCTTTGAACAAAGGCCAGACAGTCAGGCTGTAAATTGTATCAGTCAGCATGAGTCTGTAACTGTCAAACAATCTATTCAAGGCACAGGACAGGCTGATGGTGCCACACATTCCTCTGTTAAAGCAGTATCTACAATTTCACCAACACCTGCCAATGTTGATGCAGATAGTAACGCTGATGACAGACATCACTCGGAATCCATGAAATTGGCAAAGAAATCATCAGATGCCACACAAAAAATGGTATCAGGTTGTCATGGCTCAATGTCTTCCTTTTCAAATGAACCAAATTTGCAAGCTACTTTTGATATTCATCAGAAAACAGTAGAAAGATATACAGAGCATTCTCTACCTCTTGGTATGTTGCCTGAGGAACGGTGGCCATCTGATACCCAATCAAAGACTGCTAAAGTCACAGCGCAGATCGATGGTGCCAAACATTCCTCTGCAATATCTACAATTGCTTCAATACCTCATAATCATCAAGATCATGTTAATCTAGACAGTAGTAATGATGATAGATATTGCTCAGAATCATTGTTGCTAACTGAGAAGTCACTGGGTGCCACACAAATTATCCAGAGACAAGAAAGAAATGTAACATGTTCAGATGGCTTAGCCTATACCCCGTCCAAACAGTCAACTTTGGGAGTTTCTTCCAATTTTGAGCAAAACACAATGGACACTCAAACAGAATATTCTCTGTCTTTAGGGATGCTTCCTGAGGAATACAAACAGTCTGCATTGGAAACCCAACCACATCCTAAAAAAGACAAATTGCAGGTTGATGCTACTCATTGCTCTATTAAAGCATCTGTTGCTACACAATTACCACCAGGTGCTACACAAATGCTCCAGGCACAAGAAAAAACTGTATCAATTTTTAATGGCTTTGCCTCAAATCAACCAAACTTGGAAGTCCCTTGTAATCATGAAGCAAACACAGTGGACAATTGTTCTGTGCATTCTTCATCTCTTAGCATGTTTCCTGAGAAAAAAACAGAACCACACCCCGTCAAAGACAAAATACGTGTCAACCAGTCTCCAATATCTATTGTGGCATCACCATCAGCCATTATTGATCCAGACAGAAACAACGATGATAGATGTTCCTCAGAGTCTTTGTTGCTGACTGAGAAATCACCAGATACCACACAAACTCTGCAGAGACAAGAAAAAAATTTAAGTTCCAGTGGCTCACCTTCTGAACTCCCAAATCAACCAAATTTGGAAGTTCTTTATGGTCGCGATGTGAACCCAGTGGAAAATAACAACAGGCACTCTCTGTCTCCTGTTGTTTTGCCCGATAAAAAAGGAGGGTGGATATCTGAATCCCAGCCTCACCAAGTCAAAGAAGAAGTACTAGTTGAGGGGGCCACACATTTTGCTCTTGACTGTAACAGTGACAGATATTGCTTAGAATCCATGTTGCTGACTGAAAAATCACCAGGTGCAACACAGATTCTCCATGGACAAGAAAAAATGGTTACTTGTTCTGATGGCTCACCTACTAACCTCTCAAAACAACTGGGTGTCCCATTCAATATTGATCCAAACTCATTGGGCAGTCATATTGAGCATTCACTCTCTGCTGGCATGTTGCTTGGGGGAAAAGAACAGTTGGCACCTAATGCCCAACCACACCTTGCAACCACAAGAACAGCCTTGCCTTCTCAGTCAGGTCTCCTCAGTGCCCTGCGGTCATCTCTGAATGAGCTTGTCAAACAGCATGTGGAGGGTGCGATTGCTGATCCATCAGAGAGTGCTGAAAGCCAGACCGTTAATGATATTCTTGAGATAATCCAGAGTCTGGCGCCATCCGACCTTCAAGACACTGTAAAACTGCGGACTGTTAAGGATGTGGCATCGAACAAAGAACCTACTGCACTGGACGCCATCCCAGAAGATGTACAAAAGCTTGTGAAAAAAACAGAACAACAGAGCCACAGCATTGGTACCAAAAGGGAGAAGCCTCCATCTTTTTCCACAGATGAGAGTAAGGCTTTAGATGAGAAGATTGATAAGAAAGACAGGACTCTACACCCACAGGATCTTGGCTGTCACCCATGTGCAGAAAACAACCAAGGTGGGAATGAAAAGGTCAAAGGCAAGGTGAGTTAGCTGTTTTCAGATTGTATGAACAAGAAACATTGCCTTGTTTGCTTTATGTTCACAGAACATTTTTTGATAGTCAATACTCTGTCTTTTGGTGGACTGTAGGCATACTCTACTCAGAGTTACCTGGAGTCTATTGGAAGGCTTCAGGACCATTTTGATGTTCTTGAGGACATTAAAAATGACTTTGAATCCCAAGGGCCCCTCAGTGGTAATATTGATGGTTTACAATCACAACTGGAGGAGTCTCAGGTGAGTTTTTAGCTCTCTGTATATGTGAGCATTTGGCTATTGAATGATCATCTTGATCTCAAATGCTGTCAATTTCAATGCTATAGTTTTATATGTCTACTTTTCTATTAATTACCTCTTATCACAATACTTTTTCTCACTTTCTAAGCACAACCTAGTAATCTCACCCACTCTTTTTCTGAATTCTAATACTTATTGTAAATGTACCTTATCCTCCTCAATGCTTCACTATTTGCATGAGACTCTGTCAGCATGTCCAGATATTTGTTAAAACCTCCAGTCCCCGCAGCTCCCCAACTTCAGCCCACCCTTTTTTTCTCTAGTCTCTGGAGTCGCAGCTTGCTGCACTCGCTGGCATTCTAACAGCAGACCTGGAGATAGCTGCACAGCTGCTAAATTCTGCTAACGGACACGTTCCCACACAAATCCAGCAGGATTTGGCTTCGGCCTTCACATATTTACAACCTGCTTTTGCAGACATCTGTCAAATGTCGGCAGAAAGAAATGGTCTTATATCGCAAGCAATTGAAAAAGAAAAGGTCAGTAAGGTTTGTGTGTGATTTAGTGCAGAAGACCATTACTGTTTTGTCAAAAAAAAAGACATTGGAAAAAGGAAAAAAGATGACAATGAGCTATTAATCTATGGCAGTGAGCTATTCGTCATTTAAATGTGTCAGTAAATAGTTTTTGATGTATTCATGAACTTCTGAAGTAAAACATAACAGGTCAACTTTCTGTTCTGCAGACCCAGTTAAGTGCATCTTATCAGGAGCTGCTGTCATCCCTGGATAAGTTGTCAGGGAAAATTCATGACAACTATGAGGTCATCTGCGAAATAGACATCATGGATATAGATAACATGGAAGCAATTAAAAACCAAATCCAACAAATTGAGGTATTATTGGATTACCATTTGTATAATCCTGTCTTCAGATAACTATATATTGTAATGCAAGCATGATGGATATCACTAACCATGTGATCTTAGTGTTGTGTTCTTCATAACCACATATTCTTAAAATATGTGGTTATCAATGTAAGGCATTTAAGGTTATTGCATAGTCTGAGTGGTTCATTAAACATTTATCTTTAATCTCCTAGGAACAGAACTTGGCAGTCATTCAGAGGGAGCTGGAAGATGCTACTTTTAGCACTCAGCACTTTATCTCTGAGCATGCTCAGTTCTTGAACCCGGCTCAGAGCAGGATGTTGCTGAAGAGACTCAGTAGTGCTCAGAGGGCATTCCGAGAGCTGGCTGAGAGGCTTGCAGCTCAACGGTGCACTCTTGAGCTTCAGCTGGAGGTTCAACAGGATGAGAGCCAGCAGCAGGAGGTCCGGCATGAGGGCCACGGAGAGCTCATGGCATTATTTACAATGGCGATTGAATGAAATATAACAGGGATAGAAATTAGCTAATTAAAAAATTGTGAACATTTACGATACAGCAAATGTTAAATCGCCAAGTTCACTAGACAGTCTTCTAGGCTATTTTAGCAGTTTGATGCTAAATTCCATCCCTGTGTAGTTGTTTTGTGGTTGCTCCAACTCCTGAACTGTTTTATTGAACTGTGCAGGAGTTTTGCGCTGACAGAATGTATCAGAGTGTGTTTGTGATTAAATGTGAAAGCATGGCATGTCTATAACATCAGCACCTATAGAGAGTCCAGTGCTTGATCACTGCTGAACAACTAACATCTCTCATGAACCTGTTTGCATTTGCAGGTGTCAAGACAGCATTGATGTAATGCACTACTGTAACTTGTGACTTGACTTTTCATTGCCACACGATGACATCTAAAAAATCCCTGAGTGTACCTAACTAACCACCAACTTGTTTTATCAAAATGTTAAAAAGCTTTGAATGGTTGGCATGTTTACAGCATACTCAACTCAGAGGTTCAGGCTAGGAATTGTATTGTATTAGGCTAAGTATTGATTGCATTGTGTGCTTGGTGTGTGAGCCTCGACATGTGTTTGCCAAAGAATGGTGCCCATACAACTGCCTTTTTAACTCTTCAGCAGGATATGGTGGAAAAACAGCAAGAGTTTAAAGGGAAGCTGCAGGAGCTCTGTGATAACCTCACCCAGACAGAGAACCGGCTCATTGGGCATCATCAGCAGACACAAACCATTGGAACCAACAACATTGAGGACCTGCAGCAGTACCGACAAGAACAACAGGTTGAGACTTCATTATTGATTCATTATTAAGAGATAGAGAGGTTGTAAAAAAGTACCATTGCTTTATTTGTATACATATATAAATAGGATAATTAGTTATGAGATTAGTTATTAGAGCAGAGAGCTGCAGTGCATTTGTTTTGCTTTTTGGATTTATCTAAAGAAAGATCAATGTATTATGCTACCCAAACAGATAGGGGGTCGAGGTTTTTTTGCTCATAGTTTATAGCTATAGCAATGACAAATGTAATAACCTTTGGTGTCTTAATCCAACAGGCCCTGCAAAAAGATGTTCAGATGAATGCCAGGGCTTTAAATGAAGTCATAACCAGTTCCAAGAAGTTCCTTGAGGAGAATCGCAGCAAGCTCACGCCAGAGCAGATTGCTGATATTGAGAACACACTGGAGGAGGCCAAAAGCAAGGCCAACATGCTCAACGAGAAAGCTGAGGAGTCCAGGAAAGACCTGGAAAAGATTGTGACCACAGCAATCAAACAGGAAACCGAAAAGGTTGGAACATGCTCCCTCAAAGCCATTTGGGACTGATTACAGTTGTAAATATATTCTCCCTGATATTGACTATCAGCAGAGAAGGCCTGCATTATTTCTAAAGATGAGCTCATTTAAATCATTTCTGTTATCATGAGATTATCCTTCAAATAATGTTTCAGAATGTTCTTTATCACTGTTGATAAAAAGGTGCTGATGTAGCAGTTAAGAAACTTGGCTAGCATGCAAGTCGCCTAGAAACAGTGGGTTCCAAGCCTGGCTACTGCCTTTGTGAAAGGCACATAACCCTGACCTCCTCTAGGGGAGACTCTCTATGAAGTAATTGATAGCTGACAAAAATGTAAGTCACTTTGGGTAAAGGCATCTGCTAAATGCATAAATGTAATGTAAATATTAAGGCTGTTAATTTTAAGCTTGTATAACATCATAATGCACAGTCTGGCTACGACCGACTCAATTTAAAGGCCAGATTCAGAGGATTTCTTTCAAACTACCTCCGCATGCATTGGCAGCCTGATAAACTACCACTGGGGTATGTCAAGGGGACTCTCTTAAGGGTTTGAGTATTGTGATTAGTCCAACCAAACTTACAGCTACTTAATTGATTAGTTTCTAGATTTACTTGCATAGCAAAATCATTTGCTACCACTAGAATATGTCTTGATATCTAGTTTGCTTGTATTGTTCATTTATGAAAAAGTAAAAATAACAAATTTAACAAATCAAAGTAAAAATAACAATTATTATAAATGTATACAATTATAAATTAGAAAAATAAATATTTATTCTGTGTGTGTGTGTGTGTGTGTGTGTGTGTGTGTGTGTGTGTTTGTGTCTGTACTTGACTGCGGTAGGTGGCTGCTGTAGAGCAACTGGAGGAGAGCAAAAACAAAATTGAAGGCCTGTTGGACTGGATTTCGAACGTTGGGAAGGAGAAAGGGGATGGGGACAGCACACAGAAGGAGATGCCCAGGACAGAGAATGGAAACCTGCCCATGGACACCACAGATGATGCTAATGGAAATGCAATAGACACCACTGACAACATGCCCATACTATCCAGCAATGGGAAGGACTGCAGCAGTACCGATTTAGACAAACAGTTTGACAAAGTGAAGGTAAGCAAAGCACTTTTGTGCTCTAATTTGATCAAAATAGAACATTTTATTATGCCTCCAACTAATTTCAATATTTTGCATTGTAACAATCACTCTTGTAATGAACTCTTTTTTTGAATAGACCACAAAGCTCATACCAGCAGGGATCTTTGGGTCTGTTGTAGTTAGAGTGCTAGTCTGATAGTCTTTCAGATATTTGCTTTAACCCTTAAAGCTGCAGTTTGGAACTTTTGGTCACAACAGATGTTAATTTCTGTTCTTCATTGTCAAAGAAACCAAGTTTTAAACTGCATTTTTTAATTTTAGTACTGCGTGTTGCATAGGTCACTAGTTCTGTTATGAGATCTGCAACCCTATCTTCAAAGAATCTCTCAAGTCTGACATAAAATCTTGTGACCCAGAACTATGAGATAAACATATTTGACCTCAATTGCCCCACAGTAATTTTAGTCCTCTGTTCCTGTAGCAAATTACTGTAGTATTTACCCTGACCAGCCCACCCCACTAGCCCTGCATTTCACAAGTGAACTAAAATTGTTTGGTCATGAATGAATGAGTTTGTTTCACCCACAAGCAAACAAGTCATCAAAACAATGGAAAGCACTAACAAGACCTGGTATGTATCAGCATAACAATGAAAAGAATCTGGGTCGCTCTGACACCTCAACATTGTTCCTTTGTTTTCATACCTCCCACTTACTGTAATGTACAGGAAGGGTTATGAAACATCTAATTCAATAGCTCCTTTGATTACCAAACCTGGAGCACCAAACAGTACTTCACACGGCTGTGATGAAAATAGACAGGGGGAAATAGTATGATGGGGAAAATGGGCCTTAAAATGTACAGCAAGGAATAAAGCAACCACAAACTGATACTAAATTGAAAACTTTATAATATCAGAGTTGGGAAACAGTAATTTAATTTTGTGTCCTAGGCCCACCATCAGGAGATCCTGTCCCAGCAGCAGGACCTGATCATTGCCACTCAGTCGGCCCAGTCGCTGATGGACAAGCAGGCACATGTGTTGTCAGCAGGTGAGAAGGACAAACTCCAGCGAGACATCCAGGAACTGCGCAGCCGCTACGAGTCCTCTCTGACAAGGGCCGAGCAACAGATGAAGCAGGTCCAGGCCGTCCAGGAAGAGCTGGCCAAATTCCAGGGTGACTGTGCCGACTTCCAGGCCTGGCTGCAGCAGGCTCAGGGGGAGGCCGACGAGCTAGGTGAGCCGGCCGGCCGGCTGGGAGCCCTTGAGGACAAGCTCCAGAAGCAGCGCGGCTTCGCTGAGGACGTCATCTCACGTAAGGGGGACTTGCGCTTCATTACCATCTCTGGACAGAAGGTGCTGGACGCTGCTAAATCCTGCAACCGAGGTGGTGACCAAGGGAATAGGGATGCACTGCCTGAAGTGGACATGACAGGAACCTGCTCAGCGGTGCAAGAGAAGCTGGACACTGCTGCTAGTCACTACAAAGCTCTGCATGCTCAGGTATAAGCATTCTCACTTATGGGAAGAACTGGATAAGTAAATCTGTAATATCTAACTGTTACCACAAGGTGGGGCCATTTCTGTTTGCTGTTTAGCTTCACTTGAAAACAGGCAAGAGACTTTTTAATCTCAGTGATTATCAAAGGGATATTGAACACAACATTTCCAAATATTGTGAATGTGTAGGATATCCAGTAAAATACAATGAACGGGATGTGTGTTTAATAGTACTTATGAGCAGCAGCGGAATTATTTCAGAAGTTTTCCCCACCAAGTTAAATGCACAAATGCTGAGTAAATTTAGTATTTTTATGCATTCCAGTGCAATCAGTTGGGCAGCAACCTCAAAGACGTGGTGGAGAAGTATAAAAAGTATGAGGAGGCCAGTGGCGGGCTGCTCAAGTGGCTGGACGCCTCAGAGAAGGAGGCCCGCAAGCTGCAGGGAGAGCCCATTGCTGCAGACCCTCAAACACTACAGAAACAACTTGAAGACACCAAGGTACCAGCCTCTACTGGCATGCACACAATAAACAGTGGCGAGGTTAAGTAAATTAACAAACAACAATGACCAAGAGAGCAAAGATACAGCATGATCACTGTATCATAAATAGGTTGTATGTGTTCTGACTTAGTAAAAGCTGATTTGCCATAGGTGCCAGAGTGAAAAATATGACTTGGCAGCTGGTACTGATAATAATGACAGAATTCTATTTAATTGCTTAGTACTTAATGTAATGCTGTTTAGGAGAATGCAAGTAAAACAGTGCCTTGAGATAATGTTACGCAGCTTTCTCACATCTGGCAAAGCATTAAGTTGAACACTTTAACAGAAGTGTCTCAGCTCTAAGTGCTTGAGAGGCCATAACAAGATGCCGTTTTCCAGCATGTTCATGCCTTCTGGCACCCAACGAGTTGAGAGGTCATCAAGCCCAATCCCAGTCTTCTCCATATACAGAGTTTCCACTCGGTTTAAAACAACACGGCTATTTATAGCTCCTCATTTCAAAACACGCAGCCGTTCCAAGGCACAAATAGCTTTGTAGAGATTTAATGACATTTGCTATGTGCGCATGGCTGAGAGAGGGAGAGAGGTCAGGCGAAATTTTGTAAGATGCACACAGCCCGCCTCTGTTATGCCCTAAATAGATTCCATTTTTGTGATATAGCACAGTGTGGTTTGGCCCCACTTGTCTCTCAGTTTTGCTCCCCAAGGAGGTAAATACATGCATGATGTCTTGCAGGCCACTGGCAACTCTCTGGTCTCTCAGATACTGACAGATTAGGGGCGCCTCAGCCACTCCAAAAATCTTTCATCAGCTTGTTGTAGCCGGAGCATTTGTAATTACATTCTCATTTAGTCCTATTATAAACATACATATGAGTTCACATTATGTGTCTTATGTTGCCTAACTCTGTTACAGAAATTTTATATATCCCTTTTTACACAAATCCTAGACATGGGCTTAAATATAAACTTGCTGGCCTGCATTGACTCTAGACTGAATGTTAATGATGGAGAATGAATTAAATAAAGGTTTAAAAGTCCCTGTTATTCTTTAAAACAAGCTTGGCTTTAGTGAGTGTTGGAAATCGGGTCACCCCAGAGACTCTGAGGTCACTGTCGTTTATAAATCCACAGGCTCTGCAAGGTCAGACGACTGGGCGGCAGGCTGTCGTGGAGACGCTGCGCAAAACAGCTGACGCCCTTATCACAGCCGAGGGAGACCTGCTGACCAATCGGGATGAGCTCCAGGAAACAGTGGGTGAGTATGACATTGACTTTTTCAGTTACCCAGAGTTTCAGAGAGGCCTAAATAATGAAACTAATGAAATGAAACTCAGCAGTACAGAGTGAGTGTCTGCAACATTGCTGAATAGTGCTGTCTAAATCACCATTCCATAAATTTAATGATGTGTTTTTACTGCTATGCCATGTGTTCTCATCTGTGTCTGTCTTGATTTTGCTCTTTCAGCTATTTTTGCAGCGAAGTTATAACAAATGCCTCTGCCACTATGATCTCTCCTGAAATATTAACAGGCCTTTGATTAACCTTTTCTTTTCTATGTCTCTGTGTCTATCCACATATCCTGGTCTCCTCTATAGATGACATTGTGGAGAGATATGACAACCTGTCCAAGTCTGTCAGTGACCGCAATGAGAAGCTCCAGGTGACGCTGACTCGCTCCCTCAGCGTGCAAGACGGCCTGGATGAGATGGTGGACTGGATGGGACGGGTGGAGGAGAACCTGGGCAAGAATGACCACGTGGCCCTGGACTCAGACAGCATCAGAGATGCCCTCAGCAAAGAGGCTGTATGTTACCCCTAAGCATGGGCTTCATTTATACGTGATAGAAAGCATTATGCTGTAGACTTCTGCTAGTGGTCGACATGTAGTAGAATGAATATGAAGATTGCCTTTGGAAGAAATAATTGTCCTATAATAATGACATGAATTAAGTTTAATTCATGATTAAGTTTATTTTATCACGGTCCACAGGCTCTGGAGCAGGACATGTCTAGTCGTCAGAGCAGCATCTCAGCCATGCAGGCCAAAGTGAAGAAGTTTGCGGAGACCGCAGATCCAGCCGCCGCCGCTCAGCTGCAGTCCAAGATGGCCGCCCTCTCAAAGCGCTTCAGCGACGCCTGCAGCAAGCACAAGCAGAAGGTCTCTGACCTGGAGCAGCTGAAGGACAAGGTGGAGCAGTTTGAGAAGACGGCTGACAAAGTGCAGCAGTTTGTGCTAAAGAAATCTCAGGAGCTGTCTGAGACAGACGGGCCGGGGAAGAATGTCAATGAACTCTCTCAGCTGGTGCAGGTGTGATAATGTTCTGATGAGTTCATCACTAACAAATTCATCACCTCATCACTTATAATTTCTTAAGTATCATATTTAAAATAGTCCTATTATATGATTGACTGCCATAGGACACCAATGAGGAGCTAGCTGAACATGTCAAAGATATGGAGAATCTGCAGAGACTCTCAAGGGAGCTGTCTCAGCTGAGCCCAGAGGCAAGCAAATCTCAGATCCAGGGAAAGATGGACACTCTGTCCAACACCTTCAATGCCTTCAAAGACACAGTGAGAGAAAAGTAAGTGGCTATAGAATACAACTTAATGCACCGTTGGACAGTGGGAAATAAACTACAGTGTTCCCGTAACGTTCTGTTTTTGACTTGATTTCTGTCATAAAGTACAGCAGTATGTAATTTACAATGTCTGCACAGTGACCTCAGATACCCTTTCGGGTTGAGAAGTGAGGGTTTGTTTGGAGTCTGAGGAGCAGACCATACCATTATGTGTGTGTGTGTGTGTGTGTGTGTGTGTGTATGTTTGTGTGTGTGTGTCGTGGACTCGTGGTAAATACCATTTTTTTTCTGCAGGCAGGAGGAGGTTACGTCATGCCAAGACCAGTTGGGCGAGTTCAAAGCAGCAGCAGGGGCCATGATGAAGTGGCTGGAGAAGACGACTGGGAAAGTGCCAGTGGTTCAGCCCAACTGTGGTGAAAAGAGCCTGGGAAAGGACCTGCAGACGGTCAATGTGAGTGGAGCTGAAAGACTGAGGCCAGGCACATTAGACTTACTAGCTGCTCTAAACATCTGAAAGTACCACATAATATCAACAGTCATTAATAATTCATCCATGATTGTTCAAGTGTCCCTTTTGGCGCATATTGCATTTGCTCTCGATAGAGATATTTGTAGAGATTGACTAAATCATACAATAAGAAGAGAGTATTGTGATGTTACAAATATATAGTTCAGCACGCTTATTAATAACAAAAAAAAAAAAACAGACCAGTGGATATTTTGGCCAATGCACTGCAGTTTTGCATAATCAACATAATATATAATATTATGAATGAATTACAATTAATACATAATATTAATTTTAGAATAATTGCGGTTTGTCTGTTTGGTTGGTCTGTTTATACAGTTCAGTTTATCTACAGTTCAGATATACAGTAGACGCTAAGCAGAGTTCTCATTAGTTCACTCACTGAGAACTCTGAAGTTGGTTGTTTGAAGGTCTAATGCCAGAGAAATGAGAAAAGGTGTTTTCCATCACATGGGAGAAGGACAAGATAACAGCTACTCCCGACCAGAATTCCCCACATGATGATGAACTGTTACATGACCCCAAAAAACAAGAAGATTAAAGGCGCTATAGTATGAACCACAGATATCTAGGTCGTACATCAAAGACTGGAGGAGGAATAGTTACCATCTCTCTGTTGCGCTATAGACGCAAATTTGCATATTGAGAAATACACAAGAAATAATATGGTTTCCTTTAGATTCTTTAGGGAGCTTTACTGTAAGCCATGGAAATAGTGCTTTCAAAAGAATCAGAAATTGCTCTGATATTTTCCGGGAAAGAGTCTGATCTCCAAGAGTTCTGTTCTCCACTCTCTAAGCTGATGTTGGATATTGTTCATAAACGCTGCCATTAAGACTCTCTCATGATTTAGGCATCAGCGTAGCACACATATTTCAGACATATTTTGCTTTCGTATGAAGTGTGTTATTATTGCAATCATTATTCCCTTCTCAGGCGCTGCTGGAAGAATGGGCCTCCAAGTCCCCCATGGTCCAGGACATAAATAGCAAAGGCTCTGCTCTGTGTAGCCTAATCAGTGTTTTGACATCCCCAGCCAAGGCAAAAATCCACCCAAAATCAGGTAGTGCCAGCGTGCATTTCCAAATATCTTGAATACTTGTGAATTGCAGGCTTCTACCTGCTTTTATGAGCTGATTTGCAATGGACTCACAAAGCTTTTGTGTGTTTGCCAGTACCTTGGGAGTGTGTAGTGGAACGGAGCTTTGTGGTGCTTGGTGTGTCTGCTTTTCATCTGACGGTGGAGGCATGGGTTGTTCTGCTTTTGTTTTGTCCTCTGTAGGGTCAGCTGTTACTAATGGCTCTGGACCAGGAGTGCATGCTTATTTGACTAATAAAGGTAAATGCATTTTTACAGGGAATTATTACACGTTAAAAAACAGATATTTATTTTGCACAACTAGTTAATGATACTGTATAATAAATCTGAATTCCGATGAATTGTTAAATAGGCAAAAAAGTAAAATGATTATAGCTAAATGCTTTGCTCTTTGATATATGTTACTGATAAGATCTGTTGCTTATCTTGAAGTATTGTTAGCATGGTGCTTAGACATATAGAGGTCCTATGGCTTTCCTCTCTATTTCTGTCTGACAGCAATAACCCCCCACCCCCTCACTACCACCACCGCCACCACCCCTCAACACACATGCACTCTGTATGTTTAACTGAAATGTAAACCAGCAGAGGGTTTACATGCTATTTGTTTGAACCTCAAACCGCCCTAAAACCCCCGTCCAGCTGTTTACAGCAGAGATCTATAGACCGTTTCAACAGTAAAATAAAAAAATGGCTACACATTAAACATATTCAATATATCACATCCATCAGGCATAGGTAATGTTAAAAAGGAAACCGTGTGGGAGCAGCTATGACACTAATAATCAAACTACCCTGAAACGGTCTATAGCAGTGTGGGTTGAGTGTAAGGTTTTCAGGTGTTTGATGGGGACCATGTTTGGTGTCTGGGTAAACCACTCACAGAGCTGACGGTGGTGCAGCAGAGTATGAGCCAGGTGACTGACAGCTACGGGACCCTGGGGGAGTTGCTGCGGACCCGGGAAGCTGAGCTGAGCCGGCGCCTCGGTGAAGTGAAAGAGGCGAGGGAGCAGGGCGATGCCATGAAGACGTGGCTGGCGGACATGAAGAAGAAGGCGGCGGCGTGTAATACGGCTGGGGCTTCTGGGAAAGACTCAGTCAAGGCACAGATGGAACAACAGAAGGTATACACACAATATAGGCTAACTTACAGATACACAGCATGTACTGTACACTGTACTGTACAATCTCCAGACAGTTTATATGAGCCTCCTATACAGTATATAAGCATGCAACAGACCTAATGGTGCTGGCTATGCACACACATGGCAGATGGTCTTAGATTTGATTAATAGAAACATTAATGATTAATATAAGATAGTCATTCATTTTGAGAGCTCTGGTTTTGAATTTGAGTCAGTATGAGTCAGTGTGTCTTCTGTATGACCCAGTTCAATCAAAGTTAAAACAACACAACAGAGAAGAGGCAGATAACACCTAAGATACACATCCCTGATTTTTGGAGTGTGCTGTACCTTTTTTTTTTAAACCCTCAGACCTTTGAAGACGGCTTGAAACAAAAGCAGGCCGAGCTCCAGCAGCTGAGAGAGAAGCTTCTTCAGCTGATAGAGCAGAACCCCAAGTCACCCGAGGCGGCCAAGTGGAAACAGATGCTGGCTGAGATAGGTATGCAGCCGCCGCCGTCCATCTCCTGCTCACCATCAATCTCCTGCTCACCATCAATCTGCTGGCCACTGCGCTTCTGGCCTGCGGTTGGGTGCGAGGCACTACCAGGTCGTAGATTTCTCTCCGCCGCCAGCGCTGCGGAGGAATCAGGGAAGACATTTCACGTTAGGAGTGAAGCAAGTGTGCCAGCGTCTGCCATCTTCTGGCCTGTCTGATTCAGTGTTTCTTCTTTTGTGGATGCAGACATTTACTAGGCTCAGTCACAAGCAAAAACGTAATATATGCCATCCTTATTGGTGTTTTGCTGGACATTTACTAGGATCAGTCACAAGCAAAAATGGAAGATATATGACATCCTTATTGGTGTTTTAGCGCAGTGCATCAGTGTAGGTGACATGACACACTGCAGAGGCATATGAGCAGTTCAGTTCTGTTATTTTGTAGTAGAGCCTCTCCTCCCACTCTTCATTTAGTTCACTTTCCTGTATATTGTTGTATCAGGCTGCTATCTGTTGTGAGAAAGGTTAGCGAGAGAGAGAGAATGAGAGTGTCACCGTGAGGTGTTTATTGTATTCCTGACACCCCAGATGCAGCGTGGGAAGAGGTGAGAGGTTCAGTGGAGGACAGGAAGCAGCACCTGGAGGAGTCGTCCCGGACATTGGAGCTCTTCCAGGCGGTCGCACCGCAGCTCCACCAGTGGCTGCTGGAGAAGGAGCTGATGACCGGCGTGCTGGGGCCCCTCTCTGTGGACCCCAATATGCTCAAGATGCAGAAACAGCAAGTTCAGGTGTGGATTCGATGAGCTCACTGATGAATATTGTGTTGGTGTAGATGGGATGCCATAGCAGCTTTGGTACTGTAGCTACAAGTATCCACCACCATAATCGTTTTCATAGTTTGTCATAAAGGATCAGTGCTATGATATCTATGATTTATGAGTCTGAAGCAGACCTTTTAAAGTCAATTGTAAATCTATGGTTGACCTTTTGAACCATAATTCTGCTTTGTGTTGCTTTAGATTCTTCTCAAGGAATTTGACAGCCGCAAACCCCAGTATGACCAGCTGAACGAAGCTGCGTCTGCCATCTTGAGCTTGTCGGGCATACAGGACCCTTCGGCCGGGGCGGTGAAGGAACAACTTACGGCCATCACCCAGAAATGGCAGGACCTGACTGGGCAGCTAGGTCAGCGTGCTGGCCTCATTGACCAGGTGGCAGACAAGACAGGGCAGTTTCAGGAACTGCTGCGTGGTCTTGCTGAGAGCTCTGCTGCCTTGGAGGCTCAGCTGGAGGGTCAGCAGGCCCTGTGCACGCAGCCTGACGCAGTCAAAAAGCAGCTTGAGGCCACCAACGACATCCTGGCCCGTCTGCGGGACGAGAGGAAGCGTCTCAAGGAGGCGGAGGCACTGTGCGGCGAGCTCTCAGCCCTTGTGGCCGAGGAGTACCTCCGCGCTGACCTCACAAAGCAGCTTGAGGCCGTCACCAAGCCATTCAAGGTGCTGGAGGACAAAGCTGGTGAGTCGACTCAATCATCTCACCTCAACTCCATTAAAAGCTCATTCCCCCATTTGTTTTGGAATTCTTCCCGGGAAGTGTTAGTGACTAGACACTCATTTTGGAGTGATCAAAACATTATTCAAATATTCAGGGATGATTCCCAGGCATGTATACAGTACAATGGAGTTCATTTATGTTATAAAAGCCCTCAGGTCAGGTAGTCATTAATAATATGTCACAATGCATGCTCTCTGACCTCATGCTCAGTGGTAAATGCCATAATTGTTATGACTATAATGACATTTGCTTTTAAGCATACAGAAGCATATGCTTCATTGTCTGGGCACGTCTGAATGATTTTCCATGTCTACTCAGTTTGGCTTGACTTCACATGTTCAGCACGTGGCCTGAAAGCTTCCAAATGCTGTTCCATGTAGTAGCCTTCTCTCAATTGTTTTATTCTTTATTGTCTAAGCTTGTGCTCCCTTTGGAATAGTTTTCCTTGCAAAACTCATCCATGAATGTCAAAGCTGAAAAACTTTATAGCTTTTCAGACTGCTACTTTACTGTAATTGCAGCAGTTTTATTGGAGTTGAACTAACAATGGCAATTTTTTTATTCTATTCACAAATTGTTTTGTCTAGGGAAACGAATTCAGCAGCTCAACTCCGCCTTCGCCAGTTCGCAGCAGTTCCACCAGATGTCCAAAGACTTCCAGGACTGGCTGGACGAGAAGCTTCAGGAGCAATCAGGGCCTCAGCCTGTCTCAGCCAAGTCAGAGACTCTGCGGCGGAGCATCCAGGAGCACAGCGCTGTGCAAAAGGCACTGAGCCATCAGGAGGAACCCTATGGCACCATCATGCGTGAGGGAGAGGCCCTGCTTCAGAACACAGAGGGTGCCGAGAAGGTGGCCTTGCAGGGCCAACTGTCTGCCCTAAAGTCCAACTGGGAGGATGTGAAGAAGGCCACGGCAGAGCATGCTGAGAAGCTCCAGGGGGCACTGCAGCTGGCACGGAAGTATGGAGAACAGGCTGAGAAGCTGAACGCTTGGCTGCAGGAAAGCGAGGGCCGCGGCAGTGGAGTGAAAGTCAGCGCGAGCCCTGCTGAGGTGGAAAGCTCCCTGGCGCAAGTCAAAGCCATCCAGAAGGATGTTGACAAGCACCGTGGTCAGGTGGAGTTGCTTAATACGGCTGCCGACAGCCTCCTGGAGGCGACCACCGCTGACGGCGAGGCCGTGAAGGAAGAGCGAGCCGCCATTGAGAAAAGTGTGGAGAAGCTGAGTGAAGAGCTGCAGAACAAGAAAGAGTCGCTGGAGAAACTGGCACAGAAGCTGAAGGAGTTTTGCGACATCCAGAAAAAGGCCAAAGACAAGTTAGAGGGGGCGAGGAAGCAGCTGGAGAACCACAAGGCTCTGGGAGTCCAGGCCTACAGTAACAAGAACCTGGGCGTCATGAAAGGCCAGCAGAAGGCTCTGACCGAGGTGGAGCAGCAGGTCCAGCAGCTGACCAGCCTGGCCCAGGGTCTGGTGGTGGATATGCCTGAGGCAGACGGTGTCACAGACCTCCTGCTCCAGGCCGACACCCTGGAGAAGGAGCACAGTACCGTCAGCAAGGACGTGGAGGGCATCTGCTCCACCTTAGAGGGCAAGCTGCAAGGCATCGGCCAGTTCCAGAACAACATCCGGGAGATGTTTGCCAGCTTTGCCGACCTAGATGATGAGCTGGACAGCATGCCTCCGGTGGCCCGCGACATGGAGGCAATACATGCACAGAAGGACTCAATCAAAGGTTTTGTGGACAAACTTACCAGTCTGACAGCCAACGCGACCAATGCCAAAGACACCTGCAGAAAGATGATGGAGACAGAGGCCTCGCCGGATCTTCTAGGCGCCAAGAGGGACCTGGAGGCGCTGAGCAAGCAGAGCGGCAAGTTGATGGACCGCGCCCGTGTCAGGCAGGAGAATGTCGAGAGCACCATAGGGCGTATGGAGGAGCTCTATCAGAAACTAGAGGGCTTCACCAGGGCCCTCAAGAAGGCAGAGAAACAGGAGGAGTCCCAGGGGCCCGTTGGCATGGAAACAGATGTCATTAACCAGCAGCTGGAGTCATTCAAGGTAAAAGTCAAAGTCTTCTGCTAAAAGCCTTGTGCTGGGAATGTCAACAACAGGCAAAGTTTAATTATGAGCTTTTAAAGGGACATTATGTAGTAAGCATATTATAAAATGGCTGGTAAAAAATATAGCCTACTAACTAATTAGTAAAAACTTGCTGTGGCAATTTTTTTTGAGTCTTTCAACACAGATGCAGCTCCTTAGTAGAAGTAAAATGTTTTATTTATTCATAGTTGGGAACAATAGTAATTCAGTCTCTGCATCACATTTTCTGTTTTCAAATGGCAGTGTAGCCACACCCAACATTTTTTTTTTTTGTGATGTAACTTTGACTCTTCTAAAATTACTCAGCAGAATATTGCTGTGTATGTGTGTGTGTGATTGAGGGGTTGAAGGGTTGAGGGGTTGCATGTCGTATTGGTCTGGAGAGCAGCTGGCATTAACAAAAGAGACGCGGCCCATGAGCCCTTTGTTGTGAGTGACCAAGAAGCCAGCTGGGGGCCAGCGGGGTGTCATGTGGTTGGCCCCTGTGAAAGGTTGGGAGAGCCGGGGAGGGGCAAGGCTCTAGCCCGGACCCTCTGTTAAAAGGAGTTGGGGTATGGCAGCCCATCCGCCCGCACTCCACTGAAGGGTGAAAAGGCTGACTGTTTCATTATTTAACCCACCAGCAAATTTGGTGTCTACCCAAAGCATCTGTTCTTGTTATCACCATGAGTGTTTCATTCAACTCCCCAACCTTTTTATAGATGAAAAAGTTTTCATTGCATTTCTGTGTAATGAAAGTCAAAATTGATGTTTATTTTTGCTGTTTATATAAACTAGATAAGTTTTACTGCTTTTAGTTATTTTAAGAATAATATAAAGATTATTTCTTATAGTTGTTTCTCATGAAAGATTAGTATTCATATTATTAAGGCAAGTCAAAGAGAATGTGTTGAAAGACATTATGGCAGTTCGTAGAGCTTGTGCTGTTCTGTTTTGCATTTATATATTATATAGGCTACATACAATGGATAAAATATATATATATACAGTATATATAAAACATACATACATACATGTATTGAGAAAGACTTCTAAATATGCAGTTGTTGCAAAACTATCAACAAATACCACATATTGCATTCTTAATTGTACAGGGCCACGCCTTTTGTGTTGCATTTTAATTTGTCTGTAACTGAATCAGCTCAAACTAAATTATCTTAAATGAGCGAACAGGGATGATGCACCCGCAGTGAATCTCAGACTGTGATTTTCGTTCGTCTCGTTTTAAAACGTCACCAGCAATGCCATATTGCTGCTCGTGATTGCATGGTGGTGGTTGCTTGGATTCCCTCCACGTCAGTAAGCAGCACAAGGCACCTGACTGTGCCCACACTCATACAGCAGTGATGCCAAGTGTAGGGGCTTTAGGGAGAGGGTGCTGGGGTCTGCTGTAAGAGGCCTGCTGCCCCTCCCATTCTGTGTGGAAAAGTTGTGGCAGACATACTGTAACCCCCTGTGCTATGGACAGGAACATGCCCATCTGCCTCTGACCCTTTGAGGTCTAAATCTCTTGTCATGAAGTCATGTTAGGCTGATATTGAATGGTGTAAGAACAGTGTGTGTCCTCTGGGACCCACAGACTGTGTGATTCGGACATTGCTTCTTGCATAAGACCTGTTTTTACTATAGGAAATCTTAAGAGGCAAGCACAAGGCACATTCAGTCCAGTGTAGAATAGGGTAGAGTAGAAAGGCAAATCTGTTGTTTACCATATCATCACCATATAAAAGGAGGGATAACCATTATCAAGACTTACAATATACCGGGATGAAAAAATGCCTTAAAAGCATTTAAATGCCTTTGGAGTTGATGAAAGAGGCTTAACCTATTTCTGGTTTTGGGATATTAAAAATGCTTTATTTATGTCACAAGTACAACAAAAGGCGGGGCATCGTCAGCCACAACGAGTCGACAAGAGGACAAAATGGGAGATTTAGTCGTTGCTATGAAATGGAATCAACATTGTTTTATCATTTATTTTGTCTTTTTTTGTGTCTGTGCCAGTCTTGAGACGTGAGAGTGAGAGTGCAGAGACGGATTGAAAGGCATTCGTCTGTGGCGTTGAAAAGCCTCATCTGTGACTGAGCAGAGGGCCCCCACACTGGCTCGTCCCAGTCTTATTGTCTATGGTCCATGAGGGCCAGATAGGCAGGGCGCTTGTTCCTACCTCAGCTGCAGTGAAACAGATCACCATTGTTCTCACGGGGGACTCTATTCTCCTCCAGAGAATCACCCTGATCATTTATCCATTAAAAAGAGCCTTTTGTGCCTCTTTGTTCTCTGGCATGGCATTTTTTTTTCCTTTTTGTTGTTTAAAGCGGCAGGCAGAGATGTCTTTTTTAAAATTCATTTGGTTTTGTTTTGATTAAATGGATTTTGGTTCAGTCCCATGATCCTTAAAGTGTTTATCAGTAGCACTCACGAAGCTAGCATTGCTAATCACATTTACAGCTTCTCATTGTGCCGCCGCGACAATGTTCATTACAGCCTTGGCAGAGTGGCGTCGTCTCAAGTGTGGTGAAAATAATCCCCCCTGCCCAACCCCCTTGAAGTCCCCCCCACTTCATCCTGGCAGTCAGGGGGCTTCGCCACTTCTGAGGAATCTCGCTAACACAACGCCCAGTATTATAGGCAGTATGAGTGGCAGGGACTTCTGGATAGATGGAGATAAGGGTGGTACAGTTTTGCTGGCACAGAGGATGGGGCAGGGGTTGTTGGGGAATCAAAGGTGGGAGGGGGTCACGTCTGTGCCTCCCACAGCGCTTACTGTATGGAATTTCTGCACCCTGAGTCACCCCGATTCTGGTCCTCTGAGGATGGAATGGGGGGAAAAAAAGAGCCTTAGTTTTATACATAGGGCTCAAAGTGGTGCTTACTCATGGTCTCGTCTTCAAGCTGTTCACACCGCAAAAAAAGGCCAGGACATGTGAAACCTCTGGCCCTAAAGCATCGGTGCTGTCACACACCTTATTGTGTGGCGACGCAGTTAACATTTTGCTGTGCTCAGGTTGCGTGTGAGATCCTCAGTCTCCGGGTGAAGTGGAGCCGGGGTAAATGACCCAGAGCTGTGAGAGTCCCTGGTACACAATGAGGAGATTTCTTTTCTCTCATTGGAGCTAAGTGGTGTCATCTGTTGTGTGTGTTTGTGTGTGGGTGTGTGAGAGGGAGACAAGAGTCTCAGACAAGCTCATGAGAGTTTGAGACCAGAGTTATTGCAGTTTTAATTAAAATATTTATTATAACAACAATCACTAAGCTGCAGCAGCTTGTCCAGTTTGTTGTCAGTTCTTGAGTTTGTTTACAGTGTTTGAACCTGTTTATGCCTGTCGATTCCAACAAATAAGTTAATTCTGAAGTCATAAGACAACCTTAGAGAACTGGGAGTGCCGGGCTAAGAACAAGACCAACTCATCTTGTATTGCAGTGCCTAGATTATACCAGCAGGTTGGGGAGAATGAGCTCTTACAATATATCTTTCCTACATCCTACACATCTCTTTAACCACTTCTTCGTCTCTATCAGCTTGTTTCTCCCTTTCCGCTCGACTGGTGAGAGGGGTGCCAGATCCACGTGCCAAACTCTCTGTGTGTTATCGCATTGCAAGCAGTCCGAGAACAAACATACTTTGTTTCATCATGTCTCTACTCTGGATCACTCCTGCTGTGCCTCTTGATATCATCAAAAAGTGTGTGTGTATGTGTTTGGTTGGGGGGGTGAGGGGATGAAAAGTCCCTGCCTGGCCATGGCAGAGTGCTGCTGGTGTTAAATTACCTGGGACCTGTGCCTCCCTCAGAATTCCATTACAATTAGCAGGATCGGCAGGGTCCACAATGAGGCACTGAAAACAGTGGATAGAAAAAGGGAGGTTTCAGGTGTTAAAGGAAGGAGAGAGGGAACAGGTTGACGTAAAAAGAGAAGAAGTAAGAATGATTCTTCCTTGTTGAAGCTGTTGAAGATGTGTTTCTGTTTCTTTTGTGTGTGTGTGTGTGTGTGTGTCTGTGTGGAAGAGGTGGGGGGTGGGGATAGGACTGCTTGCCCCTCTCCACCCAGTGGAGTTAGTGAGCACTAACAGTGCTGGATCGCAATAGATGACTAAGAAGTTAAGTCATGTGGCCCATAGAGACAGAAGGGGAGAATTAGAGAGAGAGAGAGAGAAAGAAAAGGGTCAAGCTTCCACCAATCAGCGTTGCTGGAGCTGCTCCACGCACAAAGAGCCATGGCAGATGTTGCCTGAATAATGAGCAGAGGGGGGCGGGGCCATTAGTCCACTGCCAGGAGGGCGTCTGTCATTGCTGGGGCAAACCACGAGAGAGAGAGTACGAGCGAGTGAGTGAGAGAGAGAGCGAGAGCAAGTGAGAGAGAGTGAAAGAGAGACAGTGAGAGAGACAGCAGAGGCTTTTTGTTCATCCAGGAGAGCCGACTCTCTCTTTGATTGCCCTTTGTTTTTACTGGATCAGTGGATTTGTATCAGGATATGCCTCTTTGCACTGAAGAAGACTGTTGGCCTCTGTGAGGATTCAGGGTTTTGGAAGACCGAAGCACTTTTTGTTCATGTTGTTAATTTGTTCTCGTCTGTCTACGGGATGTTAGAAGTGAGGGACCTGCTGCCGGTGGAACAAGCAGCAATGAAGTTGTGACAATGGGACAGAACAGGAATGGACTAAGTGTGGGTTTGTTTGTGGACGTGCTGCTCAAAGGAATCACATGCTGTTCTCAGGCATAGCGTTAGTAAGAGAATAAGTCAGCTGTGTTTTATTTTTTTGCTATATATAGAAATATTGTTTTTATTAATCGTCTAGCTTATTTTGTGTACTGAGTATATTTTCTTAATACCACTTTTGTTACTGATTGTTATATAAAGTATTTTGCTGTATTTATTTTCACTTATATTTAATTCAGCTTAAAAAAATGATGAGGAGCATAGCATGTTATTATCAATGTCTAGTTATAAAAAATTCTTTAAGCACCTTAATGTTTTAAATTGTTTTAAATGTACTGAATATTACTGAATAAGAATGCACTGAAAATCTGAACCTCATGTACAAATATTTCATAAGATTTAGACCTTTAGTTAGCATTTGCTGAGTTAGTTTGGACTTATTAAGATGGGCAAGCCTCTGAGCAGACCAGACTGCCTTCGCCAGAACCCAACCTGTGTGGGCAAGGGTGAGGAAGAAGATTTAAACATAGATGACTGCTACGTGCCTCAGAGGTCCATATATGACACTGTACGACTGAATGAGCAGATCGACTCAGGCTCAAAAGGTAGTCTGAGCTCCAGGCACTTTGTGGGAACCTTGCCCTATACCCATCGCACCCTGGACCTGAGCAGTCTCTGTGGGAACGGTGTCCTGGCCTCCACCAGCGCTTTTGAACTCCGGGCCCGGGAGGGTGGTCGTTTCGATGAGCGGGCGGTGTTTGACGGGCTCAAGCTGAATGGTGATGTGATCAGGGGCGCAGGCACCATGCTTGCCAAGAGCCGTGCCTCGGGCGAGCGGGGAAGCAAGGAGCAGCCACAGCACCGGCGCTCCTGGAGGACGTTCGCCCCCACGCACCTAAGTGAGTACGCCAGCCGCAGCGGCACACTTTCCACCGATGGGGGCGGCAGCGGAAGTGGCGACCGCCGCGACCCCCGCATCCTGCTAAACCGCGACGGCAGAGGCCGCAGCATCGCCAACTCGCTCACCTCTGAGGACGACTCGGGGTTGTGCAGCCCCACAGCCGAGAGGGAGAAACGGAGGCAGCGTGCCCAGCGCAGGGCGGGACCCGGCACCCGAAGCCTCTCCTCCACTGAGCATGTGTCTGGTGAACTCAGGCCGGGGAGGTCCCTCAGCTCTGGGCAGGAGGAGTTCCCCTTCTCACCCGTCAAGGAGCCGCTACCCACATCACGCCTGTACAGTGACAGTCCACTTCCAGACAGCCAACAGACCAGGGACTCTTGCATTATTGACCTCAGTGGGATGGACCATGTGCTCACCAACGGGGACCGTACAGACTCAAAGGGATCAATACCTTCAATACCGTCAATACCTTCATTACCATCAGGGTCCGGGTCAGGATCTGGCTCCTCTAGACGGATGCGTAAAGAAAGGCGCTCGCGGACATTTGCGGGCTATGAGGAGTTACCCACTGTGGAACTCCTGGAGGACACGTTGCCTCAGGATGAAGGCGAGTTAACCAGTGTCGTTGTAACACAGCCGGAAACCTGCACAGACAGTGGCACGCATGAGCCAACAGAACCAGATGAGGTGTCTTATGACCTAGAACAAAACTCACTGGAGTATAACATCGCTGACATTGAGGACTTCCTGCTGGCATTAGCCAACGGTGTCCACCCCATATACAAACAAATGGGGGAGGAGGAGATTGCTAGCATGCTAGCCACCATCGCTGCCATGGATACGTCTCAGTTGGATCTCTCTGGCCTCTGTTCCCCACAGGTATCCAGAAATAGCCTTGTGAGGACACCAGCCCCACCAGCCTCTCTCTTACACACACACACACACACACACACACACACACACACACACACACACA
>JAGFZM010000169.1:146665-185301 GCA_017657215.1 Limnothrissa miodon | reverse complement strand
ACACACACACACACACACACACACACACACACACACACACACACACAAATACACACTCACTCACACACAAATACCCCACTTCCCTTGTGACGGCATCAATAACAAATTTCTGACGATAAATGTGCCACTTTTGATTAGTGCTTCCTGGGAGCCTGGTCTGTGGTGCCCCGCCTATATCAGATTACCACATGGCTGAATTGGGTTTGGAGCTATTGCCGGCCTCTGACTCAGTGATCCTGTGCAGCTGTGCACCTAGTGATTGTAGCAGCCTCTCTGTCTGCTGCTGATTCTGCTGACCTGTGATATACCGCTTGTTATGGCCGCACGCTATCATGCTGTAATGACAATGGGCTACATGTATATTTAGGCTTGGGTGAAAATAACAGATCCTGCAGTTGCCATACCGTCTTTTCTTAGGCAGTAGTGGTGAAAGCATAGACAATACAAAAGAAGTACCTTTTAGCAAAGATATGACATTTGAAGGGTTGAACAATCTCAGCAGGACACAGCCTTGCATATTTAGACCATAAACCAGTAGAAGGGAAAATGAGCAAGTTGTTTGGCTAAAATGGCTTTTGTATTTTATTTGGGTATTATTCATAGCATAATACTACTTAGCTTGGTTGTGGATATATGTAGAGAAAAAGTTTTTTTTGTTTTGTTTTGTTTTGTTTTCGAAAGTTTGCCTTTTTTCAAAGGTTAGCCTTTGGATATTAATCTGAACTGAACAGAGCATTTGGTTCTTGTTATTTCCTATCAGCATAGGAAAAGAACTTATTGTCTAATGAATGTGATGTTTGTTAATTGCAGGTATTCCAGAAAGATGCAATTGAGTCTTTACAGGCTCAGTTGCAAGACCTGAACTGGATTGGCCAGGGACTTATTCAGAATGCTGCCAAAGGGACAAGTACAAAGGCCTTGGAGCAGGACCTGGATGATGTCAACACCAGATGGAATACGCTTAACAAGAAGGTGAGACATTGACCTTTCTACTTATTATGTAGAAGATCATTAAAATTGGATTGTATGGAATTGCCTTGACATATAGGGGTTGTGTGGGGTTGTATTGAAAACAGTGGAATGGAATGTTGGTAGCACAGCAAAGCCAACCCTGTCACCTTAGTGAAATGTGAATCTGAATGTGTGAACTTGTCTCCAGGTTGCAGAGCGCTCGGCCCAGCTGCACGAGGCCCTGTTGCACTGTGGGAGGTTCCAGGATGCCCTGGAGTCTCTGCTCAGCTGGCTGACAGACACAGAAGAACTCATAGCCAACCAAAAGCCCCCATCTGCCGAATTTAAAGTGGTCAAGGCCCAAATACAAGAGCAGAAAGTGAGTGTCTCCATATTTATGCTGATGATATTTGACATTTTTACATTAACAAACAGACTCCATTGGACCCATTCATTTTGCGTAGACTACTGTTTTTGTCCACAAACTTGACGTGATACTGCATGTGTCTTGCAATGTTAGTAAACACTGGTGTGCCATTTCTCCAACCAGCTCTTGCAGAGGCTGCTGGATGATCGGCGACCCACAGTGGAGCTCATCAGGAAGGAGGCAGGAAAGGTGACAGAGCTAGCCGAGACAGAGGACAAGGAGAAGATCAGCAGGGAGGTGGAGAGCTTAGGGCAGAGATGGGACAGCCTCCTGAAGAAAGCAGACACCAGGTAACACTGCACACTTTCGTTCTTTGACTTGGACCTTTTCTAGAAACAAAAAGACAGACTGTTGAGTAAGACTGAAGGAAATATACTGTCCATGGTGCTAATAAACATTCAAAGATTGTGGGCTTTGTCTATGTTTGTACCATCAGCAAAATTATTTAGAATCACCTATTGACAATGCATATGTTATATAATGTGAAGCTAAACTGATTTTTCCCCCCACAGACACAAGCAGCTGGACAGCATTCTAGTGGTGGCCCAGCAGTTCCATGAGACACTGGAGCCACTGTCTGATTGGCTAACTTCCACAGAGAAACGTCTGGCCAACTCCGAGCCCATCGGCACCCAGACAGCCAAACTTGAAGAGCAGATTGCCCAGCATAAGGTACAGAAAGACCCCATTCACAGACCCTTTCGACCCGTTCAGTTCCATTGTTGTCTTTTAAACATTTTCTGTTGTATTTCAGTTTTGTTATTACCATCTTATATTTTAATTCCTGCATGGATCATCACCTCATTTTTCGTTTTCGTTTGTTTTTGTTGTCTTGTCGTGTTTATTTGCTACCCCCTTCCTCCTGCCTTTCGTATTTGTCAACCTCCCTGATGCCCCCTCTGGGCACTCAGGCCATGGAGGAGGACATCATGGGCCACAGTAAAGACCTGTATCAGGCCGTGAGTCTGGGCCAGAACCTGCGGGCGGTCAGCTGCATGGACGACAAGGAGCTGGTTCAGGCGAGGCTGGACACCACACAGACGACCTTCATCGAGCTGCAGGAGCACTGTCGACGCAAGGCCCAGCTCCTCCAGCAGGCCCTGGCCAATGCACAGCTGTTCGGCGAGGACGAGGTGGCGCTGATGAACTGGCTGAGCGAGGTGCACAGCCGACTGAGCGAGGTCACCGTGCAGGACTACAAGGCGGATGTGCTCCACACTCAGCATGCTGAACAGCTGGTAGTGTAGCCGATCCATGGCCATTCCCACGCCTCCCCACACCCCCCTTCATAGCCTCCATTTAGTTAATCCATTTGAGTTTGCTTATACATCTTGTGTTTGTGTCTATTTATCCCTCACTTTATTTGTTTGTCTTGCATTGAAGTTGATTGTGGTCTGAGCTGTTAACCGACAAGTTGTTGGAACTGCTTTCGAAGGCCTGTACTGAGACTAATATCTTCCCTAGGCTCTTCATGAAGACATTCAGCTTAGGAAACAAAATGTTGATCAAGCCATTTTCAACGGCATGGAACTTCTGAAGCAGACCACAGGTGAGGCATCTAGCCTAGAACCTACTGTAGAAGATTTGTGGAGTATGTACACAAACATGTCACAGATGCATGTCTCATCAACAGAGTATTAACAGAGGTAAATATTTCTGCTACAGGGGATGAGGTGGTTGTCATCCAAGGCAAGCTGGATGGAATTAAGACGAGATACGCAGAGATAAATACCATGAGTAACAACGTGACAAATACCCTGGAGCAAGCTCTCTTGCTGGCCTCCAGGCTAGAGCACACCCACAAGGACCTAGCCTCCTGGCTGGATAAGGTGGAGGCTGATCTGGAGGCCTTTGGGACCCAGAAGCCTGTGGGAGAGCAGTTGACTCAGGTTCAAGAGAGCAGAAAAGTAAGTCTGCTGTTTCTGTTGCTGTGTGCAGTTAGGAACTAAAACATATCTATTGTGACTAACATAGCTGGATGTGAGCAAAAACATCATTTTATGTGCATCACATCCTGTGGCCCAAATTCCACATACATCCCATCTCTACATTGAAAACAACTTGCGTGAAATCACGTTTCATAATATGACAGTGAGCAGTACTACAATAACTAACAGCTTTGCTCAGTGAGCGCAGATAATGCAATCAGTGATCAGAAACAACAAACTACAGAGAACATACTGTAGGAAGTCATCTCATCGTCAAAAATGCATTGAATGCTGCCAGAGCCTAATGATTTCCTCTCCCTCTCTTCTCCCAGGCTCTGCTCAAACAAGTCCAGGGACACAAGCCCCAGGTGGAGAGCCTGAACGAGGTTAGCAACTCCCTGCTGGAGCTCGTGCCCTGGCGAGCTCGAGAGGGCCTCGACAAGATGGTCACCGAGGTCAATGAGCGCTACAAGACAGCCGGTGACACCATCGCCCAGCACGTAGACGCCATCGATGCTGCCATATTGAAGTCCCAGCAGGTAACCTCTCATGTGGCCTTTATTTGGCTCCTCTAATAAAACATAGCCCCTCCCTAAAACAAAATGCCACCCCCATTTATTCACCAACACCAAACAAAGAAGCTCCTCAAAGCTGAATGCTAATTGCTGTTGTGGCTAATAAGAACTATTATGATGATAATTCCATCTACTTTGAGGGAGTGCAGTGCCTGTTTAGCCCCCCTGGGAGCTAGCTGTATAGTGTGTAGTTGTTAATGACATACAGGGGCGGGGAGCGTTTTTTCTTCTGTGAGCTTTCTGGGAAAAAGTGTGTTTGCCTATGAGATACAGTTCAGTGCAAAACGAAAGTAAATTTGCATGGCATTATGCACTCGCTCTATGCCTTAATTTGGGGCCTTTGTGAAGAAGCTTTTGTGTGAGAGTTAATTTATGTACAAAGACAGAAACAGTGTTTCCACATAAACAGTGAAGAAGGTTGGAATTACACACTGTAAAATTTGGGTTAAACTTAAGTTATTATAGTATAATATATTCATAATATAATAAAGTTAAGTTATTATGTTATTATATTGTTATTATATTATTATATTCCCAAGGCCTGCTTTTATATTTTTGGTGTGTGTTTGGGAACACTATAGGAATACGTATGTAGTACAAAGATTTCTGAAAGGTTTTATTGTAGAGGGGAATAAGGGCAGAAAATAGAACGCTGTGGTTGTTTGGTTTTTCCTGTGTTGTTTTGAATATGAGTACAGAGTATCATATTCTATGCCTTACTTTCCCCCTCCCACGCCCTCTCTCCCTCTGGATTACCTGTAACCTGTAGTTTGAGGAGGCTGCGGAGAGTGAGCTCACCTGGCTGAGCGATGCAGAGAAGAAGCTGTTGTCACTGGGTGAGATCCGACTTGAACAGGACCAAACTATTGCCCAGCTCCAGGCACAGAAGGTCAGCTTGACACACCACACCAACATCCTAATGTCCAGTTTAAGGCATATAATGTTTATCCTAATAGAATATTGAATAAAAGTTCCCATATGTAATTTGTATAACTCTAGCACACATTTTTCAGTGAGGAACTGATTGACATCAAACCACACCATATTACACAACTACTGTACTGTACGCCACAGCACAACACAACACAACACAACTCTACAGCACACATGGCCTGTGCATCTTTGCTATCTTGTCACCAGCCCCAGTGCAAGCACAAACAAGCAGACATTAAATAAGTGTGAGCCGCAGCTGTGTGTGGTCTGCACGTGGATGACGGATCTGAAACACACACTTTCTTCTTTCCACCACCCTCCCCCCCCCATTCTCTTTTCTCTCACTCAATCTGTCTGCCTTCTCCAATTCTCTAGGGTTTTTCCATGGATATCATGAGGCACAAAGATTGCGTGGACGACATTGTCAAGACAGGGGAGGCCATTATGGGCAGCAAAGATGAGATGGAAAAGCAAGCCCTAAAGGTACGCATCAACCATCAACATACAGTAAACACATCTATGAATCAGGCCCCCCTCAGCCAAGGGCCTGTACAGAGTGTCTGCTTTGACTTGACGTGATACCTCATGTTCGCCTTTTGGGTTACATGAAAGGCATCGTGGATCAGATCAAAAAGACTTCAGGACACAATGTGCTCCACTCTGTGTATGCATATTCATTCTGTATATACATAAGAGATATTTATACAGCTATGCATACTCATGTACACACACACAAACACACACACACACACACACACACACACAAACACACACACACACACTCACACACATACATAGTCTGGGAATACTTTACAAGCACTGTTGCATGTAAGATTGCATTTGCATTTACAGACTGAAAGTGAAACTCAGAAACATTCACTAGATCTGCGGTATTATTTTATTCACCACCTGGGTTGTATGTGGACAGAGTTCCTTTGTCTACTGTGTAATGTATAGATCCAAACAGATGCACAAGGTCTCAGGACATACAATATTACTGTAGTCTGGGGGCTTTTATGATGTCTGCAGCGAGCTCCACATCCTGCCTGGGCTCTTTTTACGAAGAGCATAAAAAATGTGAAAAATGATGATGGTGGAGCCACGCTCTTCCTGTCCGCCATCCCCACAGGCCAAAATCCAGACGCTGCTGGACAAGTACAGCGCGGTGAGCCAGCTGAACTCGGAGAGGTGTCTGCAGCTGGAGCGGGCCCAGTCGCTGGCCAGCCAGTTCTGGGAGACCTACGAGGAGCTGTGGCCCTGGCTCCAGGAGACCCGCGCCAGCTTCACCCAGCTGCCTCCGCCCTCCATTGAGTACGAGGCCCTCCGGCAACAGCAGGAGGAGCTGAGGGTAAGAGAACCCACAGGAAGGGTCATGAGTCACACGAGGGTTAGACACAGCAAAGAGAGGAAACTGATCCTGGTTTGAGAATGACATGACATCATACAGTACTGGCCAGTGCCTGAGAACAGACATTGTAGACTAAGGCAACACTTTAATGTGCGCTTTATAGACACAGTATGCTAAATGATCGTTCACAGGAAGAGCTAAAAGTCAGAGATGCCTTTTCCGATCCAGTGTTCCAATCTGCAAATATACCATACAAATAAATATATTTTATCTATTTGTAAGTATGCCAAGAAACATCATGCTCTGCCCCAGCAATGTGCAGATATATGGGAAAAATGTAAGAAACAAAGTGAGGTTTCATATTATGAATATTATGTTTGCTTGTACAAGTGTGCTAATTTGTGTGAATTACGCAAATAGCGGGTGGTAAATGTGAATATAATAGACAATGATTTTAATAAGAGTGATGATAACACTCTTCCTCAGCAAATGCGCGAGCTGATTGCCGAGCACAAGCCGCACATTGACAAGATGAACAAGACTGGCCCGCAGCTGCTGGAGCTGAGTCCGGTGGAGGGCGAGCCAATCAGAGACAAGTACACGGCCACTGACAAGCTCTACGCCCAGCTGAAGGCTGACGTCAAGCACCGAGCAGGGGCTCTGGATGAAGCCATCTCAAAATCCACACAGGTGCTAACCTTACTTTTATACCTCATGTTTTTTCAAGTTAAAAACACCCAAAAATAACTCTAGAGGTTAAAAAAGAATAGAAAAAATAACCTTATTAATGTACAGCTCTCCAGTACTACCAAATAATACCATGTATAGCTGTGTTAAAGACAATTTAGTACTTTTAATCTTGACAATAGAATATCTATTTCACTTGTACTCTGTTTATTCACTTCTTTGCTTTGGGCATTTATGTCTCTTTTATTCTGTTGTCCGTATTCTGTGAATTTGTTTTGGATTATTGTCCAACATAAGACCAAACAGGTGAGCCTGGGCATTTGGCTAGAATGCTGTTTAGTCTTTTGTTTTTGGCATGCAGTGTGTTCATTGATTCTTATCGAGTTTTGCCTTTCCTCCAAGTCTATAAGCACTCATCTGAAAGGCCTACGCGTTTAATCATAAGACAACGGAGTGAAGTTAAAAGTTTCCATTCAAGTTTTTTCGTAGGTTTGTTTGATGAGGAACCAAAATAATGACAACACCTTGCAAAAACTGCTGCCAAAAAAAGCCCTGATGGAGTGTCCTTATCATAGACCATTGACTTCCAGATTTTTGTTGAGTGCAAAAAGGAAATATCTTTCATATTCTTCTTTTAAATGGAGTGAATAAAAACCCTAGGCTTCTGCACTGCATGCCAAGTTTAGCCTTTGCTCCAAGTGACTCTTGGGTTCTGAATAATAGCCTAACCCTGAAGAGCAGTGAAGCTCTATGGTCTGTTTGTGTTGTGTTTGAATTAGTTGTGTGTGTGTTCATGGTTTGTCTCAATGAGTTACAAACAGGCGGTGATTTGTTTAGTGCTTGTGCTGCTTTAATGTATATGTGAAGAGATGTGAAATACCGATAATCTGTTTTCTTAAGACAAACTTCAGAGTGAAGTGTGAATGTTGCCTCTCAACAAAATGCATTTTAAGTATTGAAATGCTATCAAGTCATCTTCTATTCATTGTCCTATATCTAGCCATTGACTGACATGTAACATGTTGTCCATGTGTGTCCCCTCAGTTCCATGACAAGATCGACCCCATGCTGGAGTCCCTGCAGCGCATCGCCGAGCGTCTCCGCCAGCCACCCTCCATCTCCGTGGAGGTGGAGAAGATCCGTGAGCAAATTGCAGAGAACAAAGCGGTCACGGTGGACCTGGAGAAGCTTCAGCTGTCCTACGACACGCTCAAGCAGCGCGGCGAGGAAATGATCGCTCGCTCCGAGGGAGCCGACAAGGACATCTCCGCCAAAGGTACACCCCCTGATTGCCTGCCCCATACAAAATATATCACAGAGACTGAGTGTATCTGAAAAAAGCGCCTTATTGAGAACATTTGTAAAAAAGCCTTGGCTTTGATTCTGAGGTAAGGGTCGAACTGGTGAAATATATACTCCCTTCTGGGGAGTAAAAGTGTCTCCTCAGTTGACTCTGAACTCTCTCGTCTTGCCAGCTAGTGTCTGTTTCCATTACTCTGTAAAGGTAATTTGGGTTTCTTTCATTCAGTCAGTGTCTTGGCTCTTGTCTAATCACAGACCCAGATCAAATGATCAGTAATACGAGAGGAGGCCAAATTAAATTTCACCTATTATGTGCCCCCAAATGTGCGCCTGGAGTGAAATGCTTGTGGTTTTGTGTGGTGGCTTTTTTGAAGCCGTGCAAGACAAGTTAGACCAGATGGTGTTCATTTGGAACGACATCCAAGCCCTGGTGGAGGAGAGGGAGGCCAAGCTCCTGGACGTGTTGGACCTGGCCGAGAAGTTCTGGTGTGACCACTGCGCCCTCATTGTCACCATCAAAGACACCCAAGACCTGCTCCGCGACCAGGAGGAGCCTGGGGTTGACCCGTCTGTTGTCAAACAGCAACAGGAGGCAGTAGAGGTAAAGAAAACACTCACTCACTCACTCACTCACTAACTCACTCCTTCACTCACTCATTCAGACAGGTTTGGCCACAGGTCAGCAATTTTTGTAGTATTTTTGGCAGTTTATAGCAATGGCACATGCCTTGCAGATGTACTGTACAATTTCATCCATATGCATGTTTGCTATGAATTAATTGATGAAGTAGTACAGTAAGTCCGATCATAAAATACTTTGACCTAACGAGATTTGTACAAGAAATGTACCTTCATTGAATTGTGTGTGTGTGTCTCCTCTACAGTGTTTCAGAGAAGAAATTGACGGACTGCAGGAAGAACTTGATGTTGTTCGGAACCTTGGGGCAGAGCTGATGTCTGCTTGTGGTGAACCAGACAAGCCTGTGATCAACAAGAGCATAGATGAGGTAGTGATGTTTGGCAATTGGGAAGGGAAATGGGGAAATAGTTTTTTAAACAGAATCCAGACATTCTTACCATCTCAGATGTATGAAATTATGATAAAATACTGTAACAATCAATGCAATCATTAGGGAACACAGTATTGTTAGCAGAATGTTTAGCATTTAAGAATTTGTTTGTTTTAGTTTATCGGTTCTAGAAGCTAACCAAAGAGGGTTTTTTTAAATAGGTGAATTCTGCCTGGGAGAATCTGAATAAGATGTGGAAGGAGAGAGTGGAGCGGCTAGAGGAGGCCATGCAGGCTGCAGTGCAGTTCCAGGACGGGCTTCAGGTAAACACCCCCACCACCCCCCGTCCCCCAGTTATGCTGTCAGCATGCATACAGATCCCATTAGCCATTATAGATATGAGAAGCATGTTTTTTCCACCACACTGTGTACTTGTGTCACTTGTGTGGTGGAGAGAGTGATGTTTACGTTCCAAGATGTAATGTCGCGTTCAATTAGTCAGGATGCTCTGACTCGAGCTTAGTCACAGGAAAAGGGAAATGGCTCCTAATTGGGTCTGCATTTTTATAATGTGAACAAATGGGGGCCATTTAGGGGTAGGACTCTTTGTGTGTGACTCTGAGAGCTTTAACCTTCCATTGTGAGACTGATGTCATTCATATTATAATGTAATGTAATAGACAGACCGTCATAGCCTGGGCCTTTTCATTATGGAGAGGAAGCCTCCCCCTCTTTTACAAACACACACACACCCATACACACACACATACATACATACATAAATACATACACATACATACATATTCTCCTGTTTTTTTCTGAATATTAGGTCTTTTCTCCTACTCCTTTTGTTTGCCAAATGTACACATACAAAAGACTAAAGCAAATACAAGATGGTCCATTAGAACCCTAGAAAAGTCAACAGTGCAAGGCGTGTCTCTGTGCTGTGGCTTCACCATTGTGAGCTCTACTGTTTTACACTCCCATCTCCTCTCCTCCTCCCCTGACCTCATCCACAGGGCATGTTTGACTGGGTGGATATCCTTGAGGGCAAACTGGACGCCATGCCACCCGTTGGGACTGATCTGGAGACTGTGAAACAGCAGATTGAAGAACTCAAGGTGCATCTTCATCACAATACTGTCTTTGTGTCTTTGTGTACTTATGTATGAGTAATCCATGTACATCCCACCACTGTCTTTACACAGTATATAATTGTTGTCCAGCAGTACAACATGAGGTCCCCAGAATAATTTATTCTAGAAGGTTCCTTGTAGTAAGTTTGAATGCACAGGAATGAGCTCACCAGCCACTGTTTGGATTAGACAGACAGTTAACAGATGGAATAGGGGTCTGTTTCTTTAACAAAATCAATTCATGCCCTTTACCTTACGAATTTTAGAAAGGTCTCATAACAAGAAGGCTATGTTAGAACCCTTTTGGAAAGCGATAAAAGGCAGATTCATTTATATGTTGGCCTTTGATGTCTGTGGAGGGAAGGTTATTGTGTGTGGCTTAAAAGGGCCTCTCACCAGTTGCATGAAACACTTTGCCACCTGGTCATAGCCTTGTGGTCTGTTGTCATTACACTGGCATAACAATTAAGCTGTTTATGTACATAAGTGTGGGTGTGCCTCCATGCTGTGTGTGTGTGTAGGGATTGGGTTTTGCTTTAGTCTGAATTTATGTTCATGTACTGTATGTTATCCCATGTGTGTGTGCGTGTGGTTGTGTGTGTGTGTGTTTGTGTGTGTGTGTGTGTGTGTGTGTGTAAACATGTGACAGGAGTTCAAGTCCGAAGCCTACCAGCTCCAGATTGAGATGGAGCGGCTGAACCACCAGGCGGGTCTGCTCCTGAAGAGAGTGGTGGAGGAGGCCGATCGCAGCGCCATCCAGGAGCCAATGGCTGAGCTCAAGATGCTCTGGGACAACCTGGACGAGAAGATCATCAACCGACAGGTCAGGACCCAGTTCCTAAGTTACGTGTCATCAAACAAGCTGTGTTATGTTTTCAAAAATGTACCCTCAGCACAGGGACATGTTTTTTTACCTATCGCTGTGCTTAAGAAATTTTAAAAGATGATGTGTAAATCATTAAATCAATTAAAGCAAGCCTGGTGTCTCCTGCAAATAGGTTTAGATGAGTCACACCTCCCTATTAGCCAAAGCATGAATCTAATTATGTATTTTATAAAGGTTCCCACAGCACAGTTGCCAATAATAATAATGTATCTGTCTCTTAATTTGCCTCTTTCCTATTGTGCAGCACAAACTAGAGGGGGCGCTGTTGGCGCTGGGGCAGTTCCAGCACGCGCTAGACGAGTTGCTGGCCTGGCTGACGCACACCGAGGACCTGCTGAACGAGCAGCGCCCGGCCAGTGGAGACCCCAAGGCTATCGAGATCGAGCTCGCCAAGCACCACGTAAGGCTGCCTCCTCCGCCCTGCTCATCCATCACCAGCCACTTATCTCAACTCATGTTGTTTGGGGAATTATGTTGCTGCTGCTCACAGACAGTTGGGCTCTGGGTTCCGAGTACTTGGCTGTAATTTAGCAGCTAACAGCATGATCTCCCTTAAGAATGAATCGAGAGCTATTATGTATGACTTCTGTCGTCAGCTTCAGTTCTATAAATAGCTAATGTTTTACTATTAGGTATTAGGCACTGATAGCAGTCTGGCAGGCAATATATTGTGTGTTTGAACTATATGGAATTAAGATAGTAATGCGCACACACAGCAATGGATCATTTAGGTCAAGTAAAGTAATTGTTAAAGAATTAGAAAGAAGCTTTGAGTTGAAAGTCATGAGAAAATCTCAGAATAGCTAGCACTGAAGGAGGCTTTCTGGCATACTAGCTGATATACATTTTTACTTGACTACAGGATAATTATTGCTTATAAAAATATACTGTTAAAAGGGTTGATTTGCTGCTATTTAGGGTGTTGAAAGTTGAGTGTTGTAGCTGATGTTGGTATTGACGCCTTTGTCATGTTTTCTCCCAGGTGCTACAGAATGATGTCCTGGCCCACGAGAGCACGGTAGAGGCCGTCAACAAAGCCGGGAATGAACTGGTGGCCTCCAGCGCTGGCGAGGAAGCCCGTGGACTACAGAGCAAACTGGAGAACCTGAACCATCGCTGGAAGGGCATTCTGGAAAAGACAGAGCAGAGGAGGCAACTCCTAGACAGTGCCCTTCTTCAGGTTGGCAAACTTCCCATGAGACCATGGGAACCCCCACATTCACACACACACACACACACACACAAACCATGAGGAATCTGACAGCATGGCTTTTACTTACACTCTACGAGCTGTGATTGATGCTGTTCACCACAAGAGTAAAAGAATGTAGGTCTCTCAGAATGATGAAGAACACTTAGGGAAAACGGAGGAGGTTTGCCTTTGGTTACATTTCCCCTTGGTACCCCAATGCCTCTTCCCAAATCTTGACTCACTACCCTAACAATGAACGGAATGTTTTTGTTATAAATCTAGGCGATCTTAGCTGCTAACATGCCTCGTACGCAGTCTATATATTTGGAGAAAAAATGGGATTCCTGTCAAGAATGTGCTGTTATTATTTTATAGCCGAAAAAACAAGACAGTTTGAAAGCCCAAATAGGTGCATTAAAATCTTAAGGAATATTGATTTATTTTGCAAGTTTGCCAAGAAATGATTATTATAGAATCGTAAGATGATTTTAAAGTTTTGAAAAACATTTTTTTAAAAAGTGCTCTAGTCAAGTTAAGAGAATGTGGCAATACAAATTGTTTCTTTAATGAAGCTAGGTTCAAACATAGAAACAGCCCAGAATAAAATGGAACAATGTCATGAATGCTGCCATATAACGTTTGCTGTTTGAGTGCATTTATGATTGAAAACAGAATCAAGCTGACTTTATTGGTTAATGTAACACCGCTTTGATATTCCCAACCTTTTTAGGCCTTAGCTCCAACTTGCAGAGCCACAGCTCCAACATGCATCATACTTTTTCTTTTAAGAGGGGTGCCTTCATGACTGCACAATGAGTGGATGAGGCCCATTGTTGTCACTCCCCACCCCCATCCACACGGCCAATCCCTCAACCCCCCTCCTCACTCTGTGTTGCAGGCCCAGGGTTTCCATGGAGAGATTGAAGACATGCAGAAGTGGCTGAAAGACACAGAACGTCAGCTGTTAGCATCAAAGGCAGTGGGAGGCTTACCAGACACGGCGCGGGAGCAGCTTAACGCCCATCTGGTACGGGTTTGGGGAGAATATGAAAGACAGCGTGCAGATGGCAGGCATGCCGCAAAGAGCCGCTAGCTCTGGGTTTGTGTTTATGTTTGTGTTTACGGGTGGCGTAGCCACACAAAACAACACAGGGTCCTGTTAATGAGTGTTTTACGTAGGAGTAAATAAATTGCCACGGCCAAGGATCATTAGAGACAAACTTTCCTGTAGACACTTTTCTTGGCACAGCTTCCATGTTTACACCCCGTGGTCTTCACCCACGCTGTAGTCTGAGAAATTTAAGACAGTCATGTACGGATTCCATCTTAACACCAATTATGGACAGAACCCAACAGCTTTCACAGGATGTGAGGTCTCACAGTCCAATTTCTTTGTGTGGGTGGACAAGCCTGTCTGTTTGTGTCCAGGTCTGGTCCTGCCTTGTCTTACATACTGAGATTTATTGTAATGCTGATATCACTGTTTGAATGGTTGAATCTGTGTTCAGTGGTGTGCCCAGCTTCCAAAGCCAGTGTGTGTATAAATGCTGATTGGATTGAGATAAATATGGGTGGTTAATGCGAAAGCTAGTCAGATCTTATAAAAACATTTATCTGTACCATCCTCACAGGAGTTGTGCAACACGCTTGAAGCCAAAGAGGAGGTCTACCAGCAGCTCATGCAGAAAGGGAAACAGCTAGTTGCCATGGCACCACAAGGCCAGGACAGCAACACAGAACAGGACCTCCACAACCTGGAGGAGAAGTGGGAGTCTGTGCAGGCCAAAGTGGCTGAGAGGAAGGTAAGGAGTGGCCAACTTATACCTGTGTCTCAGAGAGAGAAATGCAACTACTTGCCCCAGAGAAGGCCAGTATGGCTGTAACGTGTTGGCCATGTGTTTATTTAATAACTTGCCAAGCCTATTTTTTTCTTATATGGCCTTTGTTACTTAGCATTTTTCTGATTTGATAACTCATACCTGATGGAATTTGTCACAACAACCCCTCACATCCTTACATCCTGTTCAAGCAGCCTCTCTCTCCTCTGAGCTATTGGAGAGGGTTGTGATGAGTGATGTCACCTGCAATGA
The DNA here is from genome assembly GCA_017657215.1 of Limnothrissa miodon. Classification (NCBI taxonomy): domain Eukaryota; kingdom Metazoa; phylum Chordata; class Actinopteri; order Clupeiformes; family Clupeidae; genus Limnothrissa; species Limnothrissa miodon. The sequence goes on along the minus strand of JAGFZM010000169.1, from coordinate 170,836 downwards.
GTGTGGTCACCCAGGGGATTAGAGGTTGGTGGTTGGCTTGTGGAGGGGGGGCGTAGGGTTGGAGGTAGGAAACGTTGGGACCTGAGTCAGTGTGCTCTTGACTGGCACCCGTGGAGTCAGCTGTGGCGAGGCAGCCTAAGAAGGAGAACTTGACGCCACGCGTAAAGGAAATCATGTTCAGGTTGGGACCCACTCCAAAGCCTAAGCTTATGTTGGATTGCATCTTTCGCCGAGAAAGATTTCTCTTTCCGTCCGCCTCAGTTAAAAATGATGGGATTACTGCTCAATCCCCCTTCGTTTTGGCTCCCCGCTCCAAGCGGACCTTGCGTTGTTTACCCCGACCACGGCCCGTGAAACGAGAATGAATTACAGTTTAGCATATTGAATCAAAGTGCCTGTGATCCAATTATGGCAGCTGCACGGGATGTGCCCTCACTGCACACCACTCCCCTCAGTTCCCCTGCATGGATGAGTTGGCCTGGACGGAGCAGACGCACTTTTCCCTGCCAGAGCCCCGGGGTCAGAGGACGGCCAGGCAGATATGTTAGCATTAGCGTGTCGTAGCATGATGCTTCACTCTCCCTCTTTATGATTTTCTCTCTTCTACTCCTTTCTCTTTCATTCTCTCCCCTTTTCTCTCTCTCTCTCTCTCTCTCTCTCTTCCTCTCCTTCTTTCTCTTTCCCTCGTTACAGGTGAAACTGGAAGAGGCTCTGGCTATGGCCGCAGACTTCCATAACTCCCTGCAGGACTTCATCAACTGGCTGACGCAGGCCGAGCAGACTCTCACCATGGTGTCCCCCGCTTCCCTCATCCTGGAGACCATCATGTTCCAGATCGACGAGCATAAGGTATTTATGCCTCTGTCTTGCCCGCACATCAATTGGAGAACTGAAGATGACAATACTGCTGAAAATATTAACAAACCACACAGATGAAATATCAATCATGTGATTCTTTAACCACAGCATGGGTGGCCTAATTTGTTTCCTTTGCAGTTCATGCAGTTTGATATCATTGTGTCTGAGGTTTTTGGTTTGTAATCGATTAATGGTTCATTTCAGATAAAAGCTTGCCCCAGTGAAGGAACACTTCACTGGGGCAAGCTTTTATCTGAAATGAACCATTATGGCTGCTTGGTACTAAACAGCAGTGACACTACTCCCTCTTTCTCTCAGGTGTTTGTGACTGAGGTGAACTCGCACCGCGACCAGATCATCGAGCTGGACAAGACAGGCACGCACCTGAAGTACTTCAGCCAGAAGCAGGACGTGGTGCTCATCAAGAACCTGTTGTTGAGTGTGCAGAGCCGCTGGGAGAAGGTGGTGCAGCGCTCTGTAGAGCGAGGGCGTCTGCTGGACGACGCCAGGAAACGCGCCAAACAGGTAGAGTAGATGGTGCAGCGCTAGTGCCACCTAGGTGCAAAGTCAAGGGCGTAGGGGACATCAAGGTGTGTGTGTGTGTGTGTGTGTGTGTATGTGCGTGCATGTGTGTTTGTGTGTGTGTGTGTCTTTGTCTATGTCTATGTGTATATTTGTGTGGGCAGTGGTGTTTCACTGAGATCTGTAGTTTGAGTTACCATCAATCTGTAAATCCTCTCATGTACTTTGCCAGTCATAGAGTCATTTGTGTCACTAAAAACCGGGAGCCTTTTCTCAGCTGGTGTTTATGTGGAGTGGCCGGATTCCACTAAACGTATTTCATCACAGTCATGGAGGTTGGGTTCTTGCAGGTGATTTAAAAAAAGCAGAACGCAGAAAAGAAACGCAGAAGAGAAGAGGGGCTTTCATGGTGCTGAGACGAGGCCCAAGAAAGAGCGGAGTAGCACATAATGCAGCGATGAATAAATAACACTGACAAGCTCGTTTCCTTTCTCCCCTACAGTTCCATGAAAACTGGAGCAAACTCATGGAGTGGCTGGAGGAGTCGGAGAAGGCTCTGGACTCGGAAATGGAGATCGCCAACGATCCCGACAAGATCAAGACACAGTTGGCCCAACACAAGGTGAACCAAGCCACCTAATCAGATCTTCCTATTTCCCTAACACACGTACACATGCACATACATACAGTATACATACATGCATGCACACAAACATATATGGATACACACATTTATACACACGCAAACAGACAAACGCAAACACACAAACGTACAGTACTTAAAGGCATGTAACACACACACACAAAACACATACATAAAACTGCAGACAAATACCATATCCAAATCCAAAGTGATAAATAAATTCTAGACTCCTGAGGCTGTGATGAAAACTGGCCCTTGCGTAGAGCTCAACAGCTCTCATGTGAAAGCAAGCATGTGAAAGACAGCTGCGGAAGTGTGATCATTTGTCAGAGCTGTGAATCACAGACGCAGCTGCCGACAGCGACCGTGCTATTTGTTTTTTGTTTTTTTTCGCCTGCGTTTGATTTATAAAGCAGGTGCCCCCGGATATATTTCTTCTCTGCTGGGACGGCCGCAGAGCACTTTGTTCTGCGTTTGTGGTGTTTGGGACTCCAGTGAGTGTGTTTATACTAATGATGTCTCAGCACTTGGCAAGGCGCTTTCCCTAATCCTCATTGTAATCCCTTGCATGTATAGAATGAGTAATGGACGTTTCCGATTTCAGATACCTCTAATCCGGGCAGATTAGAAATGGGGGTGAAACGTTATACCCCCCTTTGTTTGCACTCACGACTCCACTCACAAATCTCTAAATTTTATCTCTGCTTTTGTCCTCTGGAATGTTTTACTCTCACACAGGAAATATAGCTATTCCAGACATTACTATCACTCCAAGTCTAGAAATAAAAACACACACTAGAAATGGCACGTTATTGTATAAACTGTTCTATTAAAGTCAATATTGCTGCATTAAAAAGATAAGATGATCACTCTGCAGTGTTATCATCAGAACTTTCTTCTTCACTGTTTGTCCTATAGGAGTTTCAGAAAGCTCTGGGCAGCAAGCACTCTGTGTACGACACCACCATCCGTACAGGCCGCGCTCTCAAGGATAAGACGACCCTGCAGGATGACATTACCAAGCTGGACGACATGCTGAGCGAACTCCGGGACAAATGGGATACCGCGTGCGGCAAATCCGTGGAAAGGTTAGGAAATGGCACATATTGGTGTCAGCTTCTGCTGTTGGAATAGGTCTGGTCCATTTCTGCCCCTTTTGGCACTCATGTCAGATTGACTGGACTTGTTTCTTTCGATCATTCAGTGAATCACTCAGATTTACTAGTCACTTTAAGTGTAAAAGCACCCCATGCTCTCTATGAGATGCAAACCTTACTTAATAGTAAATTATAGCCACACATTAAAACAGTTGTACTCCATAGTATCATTTCTCCACTGTAATGAAATGTAGTTACACATTCCTTTCTGTTTTTTTTACAGACAGCCTTTGTCATGATCCCTATTTGATCCATATTTGTTTACCAAACCAAACCAAACTGCACCCTGCTTAGAAGTGTGATCTGACCCACATTTTGATATTGTTGCTTGCAGTCAACATGCTGATCTGTAGTGTGCTCAGGCATCTTTCATCTTTTAGCACTAACCAAATTCACCACAGGCTGTATTGTCAATCTGATCCCAGATTAACATATCTTCATATTAATGCATTCTCTTGAAGGGACATCGAACAGCAGAGACCTTGTGACGTGATTGCTGGTGTGGGGGTGCCTGTACTGTAGGGTTAATACTGCCTTCTGTGTCTTGCAGACAAAACAAGCTGGAGGAGGCGTTGCTGTTCTCAGGCCAGTTCACGGATGCGCTTCAGGCTCTGATTGACTGGCTCTACAAAGTGGAGCCCCAGCTTGCTGAAGACCAGCCCGTGCATGGAGACATAGACCTGGTCCTAAACCTCATTGACAGCCACAAGGTACAGAATGCACAATCCTATTAGTTTGCCTATTAGCTTGATGGATGCTTTAACTCCGCTGCTTAGGTCTTTGTGGTCCGTATGAACATGACCTAGTGTGCAAGGCAACTGTACTGACAGAGCTCAGTGCCTCAGAGAAAAGCTGTTTATGTTGATGTGATTTCCTGCACAAACAATCCCCATCCTGGCTATTTAAAACACAACACGTGGATCTCCCAGACAACTGCCAGGTCCAAACACACATAGACACAACACAGGATGAACACACAGACAGGATGGCCAGATGACAGCTGTCCAATGGAGCAGACACGGGCCCACATGAGGGCCACACACAGCCCTTCTCTGGTCATCCACTCTCAGAAATATTTCCCCTTCCTCCCCGGCAACATGTTCAGTTCTGCTCTGGACTAGCCATTGACTTTATTGTGTTCTTTGATACAAGCCCATAGGTAAGAGGCAGGAGGAGTCGTGTCTAAAAACAGATCTTCCAGACTGGGCATTCATTCCCCTCCGGCTGTTTCGATAGAAAGCTGCTAGTGTGACAAACATGCTGGTTTCAATTAGAGGGAGAGAAGAGGTGTTTGTCGAGCTGGCAGGATGTCTTAGTCATCGGCCCCGAAACCAGACCCTCTTGCTTTAGTCACCCTGCACTTGAGCCTCGCTGAGCTGTGAGGATGACTTCATGGGGGATCATAACTCATCTGCCCCTAGCGGGAAGGGGTGTGTGTGTGTGTGTGTGTGGGTGTGTGTGTGTGGTGGGGGGTGGTTGGCTCTGCATGAGCTTTCAGAGGGAAATGGGTTCCAGTTTGAGCTGATTTATGTTGATTTGGGCCATTTTTCTATCCCCGGGCCAGGACGTTGTCTTTTGTACTGAAATTAGATGAATGTCATTTTTGGAACGATTTCTCGATTCATCATCAGTTGATTAAATGCACTACTCCAGTAATGACATCAATAATCCTCAGTTCTTTTACAATGCTCCTGCCTTTGCTGTTAAAAGTTCAAAACTGTCCAGGGCTATAAGTTTAATGATGATGAAGTTAGTATATGCTTTATGAGCCAGCTTGCTATATTTGTGAGCTAATTTCCAACGACATGTGTGTACGCATGTGTGCAGGTCTTCCAAAAGGAGCTGGGCAAGAGGACAGGCAGCGTGCAAGCCCTGAAGCGCTCGGCCCGCGACCTCATGGAGAGCAGCACAGACGACTCCTCCTGGGTCAAGGTTCAAATGCAGGAGCTGAGCACGCGCTGGGAGACAGTTTGTGCTCTTTCCGTGTCCAAACAGACTAGACTGGAGCAGGCTCTCTGTCAGGTAAAACACAGTTCTGCCCCTCAAGAGTCATATGGGTCAACTGAAAAAGTTTCAATGCACTGTGCAGCCTCATTCTTTTGTATGGTGTCTGACTGTGCATGTCCATACAGCATGTTCATTTGTACTCCCTCTATGCATTGTTGTCTTTGATCTGTTCATTAAATTGGTCACTGTGTATTCATTTAATTTTTACTAGTTTTTGTGAAACCAAGATAGACACATTCCTTTTGTTATCCCTTTGGCTTACTTTGTGTGTGTGTGTGTGTTACCTCCCCTCAGGCTGAGGAGTTCCACTCCAGCGTCCACATCCTGCTGGAGTGGCTGGCCGAGGCCGAGCAGAGTCTACGTTTCCATGGCAGCCTGCCCGACGATGAGGAGGCTCTGCGGTCTCTCATTGAGCAGCACAAGGCAAGGGCAATCGTCCATGACTCCAAGGCTAGAGGGAGAGAGGAAAAAGAATAGACTGGAGATGTGTGTTTGTGTGTGTTTGTGTATGTGTGTGTGTGTGTGTGTGTGGATGGGGGTTGTTGTGGGGAAATACTGTAGTTGAAGGTGCCAGGAGAAGATTTCACAATAGCTGTCCCCATGGAGAGAAGGCTTCATTGAGAGGCCAGCAATGTGAGAGTGTGACCTCACTGAACTTAGCAGTCAGTGGCAGTGGTGGTTAGGCTGAGTTGATCCCCAGCTATCTCTCTGATGACATGTACTCGTGAGCTGGTGTCATTTTCTATAGTTGTCTTTTTCTATCAAACTCTCTGAGACTATCTATTATTTGGGGAAGGTGTAGGCTGTCACAAGCAATTAAGATATATTTAGCCTTGCGTTTTGCGTGGAGCTTTGCTGTTCCTGGTTTGTTGTGGTAACTCATATCATGTTAACATGATGTTTAGCTTACATTTATCATCGTAGGGAATATGTGTGTATGGTTTCCCCTGAGTATCATTGTTTTGAGATTAGATCCATGCAGAATAAACTGCATACATTCTGACAGCCTTCATCTCTCTCCCTCTCTCTTTCTTTTTTCTCCTGCCTGGCAGTCGACTTAAAATGCCATACATGGCTCTTCGGAGCTTATTAACTACTGCCTGCCAAAAGCCGGACTCTGAGATGTTACATTCCTAAAAGCACGATCTCATATTTTGAATTGAAACCATTCAGCCTTGCTTGCTCACATACTAGTCATCACACATTGTATGTTTTTCCTCAGTGTCAGTAATTGACCTGGACAGTGTCAGTAATTGACCTGGACCTCTTCAGCTTGTTGGCTGAAGAGCGTAAATCCTTCCCCCCTACCCCCACACCCTCTCTTTTTCTAATAGAGTCTAATGGATACCATTCCCCATTGTTTTTCTCGTCTGTCCTTCCTCCTGCAGGAGTTTATGAAGAACCTGGAGGAGAAGTGTGTTGCCCTGAACAAAGCCACCAGTATGGGAGAGGCCATCCTGTCCATCTGCCATCCAGACTCCATCACCACCATCAAACACTGGAACACCATCATTAAAGCCCGATTCGAGGAGGTCAGTGCACCACACCTCACCACACTGCGCTGCACACTCCGGCTCAGAGGCTTATGTGCTTACAACCTGCTGTCTGCTGGGCATATGGGTTGCATTGCAACAGCACATGTAGCAGTCAAACTGGAAGCAGAGTTTACTGGAACCTCTTGGTTTCATATCCAATAAAATGATGTCAGACAAAGAATTTGTTTGTGAAGGCTATAACCCTATTCACTGTTCACCTGTAGAGCAGATTCTTTTGTAATATTTAATACAATATTTGCCACAAATACTGTTTTTTGAGTAGGATATTTGTGTCTTACATAATCCAAAAAGTGTAAGTGTTGTTTACCCTGTTGCACCTGGCTACCCACTCACAGCAGTATATGATGCAATCTCCACAGCAAAATCTCTTCTTGTTCATTTTCAAGTCTGTTCAAGCTAGTTCTGCTAATTGAGCCATGATGGTTGAGTGGTTGATTGCATCTTCTGGGGTGATTAAATCCCCCTAAGCCAATGTTTCAGTGAATGGAGTGCAGTTTTGACTGAATGGGGTGTCAGTATTGATGTGTTCTGTCGCTCTGCCTGCTGTTCCAGGTGCAGGCCTGGGCACGGCAGCACCAGCAGAGGCTGGCAGCGGCCCTCAGTGAGGTGCAGAGCACCCAGGAGCTGGTGGAGAACCTGCTGGCCTGGCTCCAGTGGGCTGAGACCACCCTCAACAGCAAGGACAAAGAGCCCATGCCCCAGGAGATCGAGGAGGTCAAAGCGCTCATCGCAGAACATCAGGTACTGTACAGTGTGGAAGCATGGGAGCCAACCTCCAGAAAAAGGTGATAATATGATCTATAGGGACTTACATGGGCCTAATGTTATTCTGTCAGGATAGAGTAAAATCTCAAAAGAAGTTTTTATTAAAGCAGCTCTCAAGGGTTGGAACCACGTGACTCAGTACCAAGCAAAGATGTTGTTGGAATCTACAGGTCATGCCGTGTTTGGTTCTTTAGGCTTCACTGACTGTTTTTTTTACAAGAATCAAATTTATAAAAAAAAATATTGTTTCATCAGGCCTTTATGGAGGAAATGACCAGGAAACAACCTGATGTGGATAAAGTTACCAAAACCCACAAGAGGAAGCCAGCAGGCGAGGCACCTATACAATCCCAAATACCTGTGCTGGAGAAAGCCCGCACTCCAGGAAGTAAGTTTTTCTGCCTGTGCTTGGGTACTTCTGCACCATGTATCAGTAATTTATGTATCCATTTTAACTCCTGTATGTTTCTGGAAGGAAGTCACAATGCTTCATTGGTGCTCTTGGTAAACTATGTTTTACAGTTTGTGTTTGACTTCTTGCTCTAGGGAAACGCTCTCCGACCCAAACCATGTACACTGCAGCTGCCCAGACACAGGTGGAGACCAAGAATCCACGGGTCAACCTGCTGGTTAGTAAATGGCAACAGGTGTGGCTTTTGGCCTTGGACCGGAGGAGGAAACTCAACGATGCTCTGGACCGGCTGGAGGAGGTCAGTGATCCTCACCTATCCGTCCGGTTTATCCACAGCAACATAGAATTCACTACTTCTGTACACTTTATCTGCCTATTGCAAACAGGAAGCAAAATGGCTTGCAATTCAAATTCGAATAGCTTGAAGTAGAATTTGAATTCCATGAAAATAAAAAAGAAATAATGAAACCTAATTAAGGTGTATTTAACAATGAACTTGTACAGTAAATATATGATTACAGAATACTTTTCAAACAAATAACATTGCTTAGACTTTCACAATACTTTATTACTCAGTAGGAAATAGAATACCTTGCTTTAGCATTAAAATAGTATAATTATTTAGGGTATTTTGTTTTGAGTACACTTTAGAGTCTAGAGTGAAGTGAAAGAGTCTAGTGAGATAAACCAAATAAGGACTAGAGGTGGTTTGCTAAGTCAAGTTTAGTGAATGTACATGTATTTGTAAACAAAAGTGTGAAATCACATAATAAACTTCTGTACAGCCCTGATCCTACTGTCGGTTAGCTCTTAACTGTAATCTTAACATTTACCATATTAAGCTATACAATATGACTATTTACTATACAATATGATGTGCACAAATATATTCTATGTATATTTACTTCAATATATTCTATTTATATTTTATTTATATATTTTTTACACCTTTTAAATTCTTAATTTTTTTTTTTATGATGGCTATGGGGTGTTAGAGGTGAGTAGTGATGAGTAATGGAAGTTCTGTAAAGCTGACTATTTCTGTTTTGGTTTCCCTTCAGCTTAAAGAATTTGCCAACTTTGACTTTGATGTGTGGCGGAAACGCTACATGAGGTGGATGAACCACAAGAAGTCGCGTGTGATGGATTTCTTCCGCCGCATAGACAAAGACCAGGATGGAAAAGTCACCCGACAGGAGTTCATCGAAGGCATCCTCTCCTCCAGTAAGTGTGTGACGTCGTCATTGGCACTCAGTTCACAGATGAACTTGTTGAACTTCTTATTTGGGTAAAAATTATTCCAACAAAGCAGCTTTGAGTTAAAAATCCCTTGCTCAGGGCATTGCCAGGAGTAGTTCTCTCTAAAGCCACAGAGTGATTAAAACCGCCCTCTGATCTTTCAGAATTCCCAACCAGTCGCCTGGAAATGAGTGCCGTCGCTGACATCTTCGACCGGGACGGAGATGGCTACATCGACTATTACGAATTTGTGGCAGCCCTTCATCCAAACAAAGATGCCTACAAACCCCTAACAGACGCAGACAAAATAGAAGATGAAGTAGGCGCTAATTTCTTTCTTTCACAGCCAAGTGCTAATTGTGAATGACATAAATACTTGTTTCAAATGCATCTTTTTCACTTCGATTTCTACCCTTCAACTTGTGCAGGTGACTCGTCAGGTGGCAAAATGCAAGTGCCCTAAACGATTCCAAGTCGAGCAAATCGGAGCCAACAAGTACCGGGTAGGTGTATTGCTTAAGCACCTGTCATGACCTCATGGTTCGCTTTTCAGCTCTGTTTAGATCTCATAGCAACAATGCTTTCAGCCTCGGCAACCCGAGTTCAACAGAACACAGAGGTGCATTGGTGCCAAAGCAACGCAGCACAAATATAGTCCTCATAACACCAGTTTTTTGTTGTTGTATTTTGTCAAAGAGAGGTGGCATTTCCACATGGAGGTGGATACGCTGGCTGTCTTATTCAGGGTGTCCGGGGGTGGCCAGTACAAATACGACTCGCACTGACTCGTACTGTACGCCACTGGAAAAGGGGGTTGTTTTTAGCAAAAGCGGCCAAGGCAAATCCTGTGGAAAGTGTGGAAAATTGGCAGTTTTCCACTGACCCCTGTTAGCCATCTCACGAAGTAGGACCTGTATACCCCCCCCCCCCCCACACACACACACACACACACACACACACAGAGAGCCTGCCAGGAATGTGACATCAGCACAACTGAATGTGGGCTTTTTTTCACCCTTCAAGAAATAGGATAGGGGAGTTTTGTCAGAAGAGGGCCTTGTATTGCCCTCAAAAATTAAATTAAATAAATGTAATGAAGTTGAACTTGAACCTATATATTTTGGATCTGTTAATGCAAAGTATCTATAATATAACACAATTAGAAAACAATGGCCCGTAAATGTATTGTTGATTCTTTTTTGGATTAGGGTTAGAAAGGTCAAACTTTTTTGTTAACTTTTTATATAATAACCTGAAAGTACTTAATCTGTATTGAGCTCCAAACTAATTTAGCTCTTTAATGCTGTTGCCATACAATTGGATTTAGAGGCCATGATTAATAGGTTTACAATTAACCTTTAAATATGCTTATACGTGTGTTGTTCTCCAGGCTAATTGTAAACTGTTTAAAATGTTTAGTGCTGACTTGACACACAGTTAGCATAGCATTTGACTAATTTCTTGTATTTTTTGTATCTTTTTGTATTGTTCTTCCCTCATCAGTTCTACCTTGGAAACCAGGTACATACACATTTTCTCTGGTGTAACAACTGCTGCCTGTGCCCTGTTTTTTTCTGTGCCTTTTTAACTCAATCCCGTTTGTCCCAGAGCAAATTCACAACCCGCAACAGTTAACCCTGATCTCGAGCTCAGAAGCGGATAGGCTTGCGAGTAGATTATTAGTAGCGCTAGGACATGATGAATCAGTCAGTCAGTCTAACCCTTATTCGGCTAGTCTGAGCCTCCAGTCAGTTGAACTATGCAGGGAAAAAGCAGAACCAGTCTGAATGATGTGGGAAAGTGTTAAGGCCAGGCAGGGAAATGGAAGAATGTGATAACTATCACACACCCCACACCCAGGGGGGCAGTCTTCTCTTTTATGTAGCAAAGAAAGTTTTCACTGTGAATATAACCTCATTAGTCACTGCTACTGATATTTTCCAACAGCTAAAAACCACTTACTGTATGCGCAGTAAGCCCAAGCTCATAGAGACCCTATTTGACTGCACTATAAAGGACAGAATGGAGATATTATATTGAATTATGGGTAATGTAGGAATATACCCTTGACCTAAAACATTAGAAAAATGCAGTGATAATAGGGAAATTATCTTGGAAGATAAGTACCCAGCCATTAGTGCAGGAAAGGCGTATCTGCTTTTGAGTTACAAAAAAAAAACCCTTTACCTTTTCCCTCCCATATGAAAACAGTACCATATATAGTGGTATGTGCTCAGCTTCTGTGCACACTGTGACGATTTATGTGCTAACACGTATAACTTTCCCTAACTTCTCTGGGGATGATTTAACTATGGCACGTGCACCCTCAACCCTCGTCTTTCTCAGTTACCCCTTGCTTAAACCCGACCAGAAGTTTCTGTTGAATGTGTTTATCTTCTTATTCCTTGCAGTTCATTTTTGTTGGCTGTGGCAGTGGGATGAGCTTTATATCTTTTTTTTAGCTTTTTCTTTTTCCATTCTTTTTCTGTGTGCTTGGCTTGAATTGAAACATACAAGTCACAATGCAGGTGCCATTAAGTCACATGATATCATGGGCTGTGAGATTATTTCTGATGCTCATTTTTTGTCAATATAAAAAATGTACAATTAGCTCATGTCTGATTAAGTTTGTAAAGAAATCCATGTGGAAAAAAAAACTTTTTTATTCTTCATTTTTAATTTATTTGATTTTTTTTTTTCAAGCTTCTTTTGTCTTGTGCGTCAGTCTGTGCTCAGCTTGCTATTACACATCAACTGAAACACTTCTTTTAACAGTTTGGTCTGGTTCAATGCTTACATGACACCTATACCGCCGATGAGACATTAACAAACAGGGACTATCAAAATCTAAACTCCCAACTACACGTTGCAGTGTTGGAAAGCTGTATCCTGGTAAATGGTCATTCTTAAGCCATTTGTTGTCACTTTTTATCCTTGATCATTCTTCAAAATTCATGTCTGTTTTTTAACTGTACTTGATCACCAAATTCACCAGTGGCATTGAATCATTATATGGGATATCATTCCGAGCTATGTTTGAATGGATGAACTACACTTTAAAAAAAGATAGAGATGCCAGTACGGAGGGCTATCAGTCCTCTGGTCATCTTCTGAATGTTACCGTGTGGTTGGCTCAAGAGTGGATACCAGTCATCCCCCCCCCCTTCCCCACGTGCCCCCCCCCCCCACCTGCCCTTGCCCCTAGTGTGTGCCAGATAAAGGTGTAGCTGCATTGGTTTGCATCAGTGTCCACACATCCTTCTGTAAACTTGGTGGCGTGCACTTTTTGGAAAGTAGTTCTAGAGGAGTGCCACTGTTTTTTGTATTGTTGGTTTGCGGCATTTTGAAACGTCTATGTCTGCTATTCTTTCTGTTTAGTTTTTTTATTGACCCTTATTTGTTTGTTTGTTTGTTTGTTTTTTGACAGTGAGCATGAGGCCTTAAGTGTTGTTTTGTGACCTTAGTGCCACTCGGCCACATCCAACTGGAATGCCACACAGTCTCACACAATTATCAGATGCCAGCCTTACTAAAGAGATTCTTATTAATAGCCTACAGTCTGGGCCTGTGTTGGACCAGGCTACAGTATACTGCAGCACACTCTAGTGGTCTTTCATGGTCTTATTAAGTAGTACACAGGGGAGAAAAGAAATTCTTGGACAGATGTTTTTGATTTTGAACACTCATTTTGAACTAATTACACAACTCACAACTAATCACATGCTTAATCGGAGCTGTTCCGTTAAATCACTTATGCTGTGCACTTAGCTATGAATAAAAACACATCACGTGGTTCCACCAGTTGGATTGACCATTCACTTTGCTTGTGTTCTTGGGAATGAGGCATTCACTGAATGCAGTGTCACGCTTCCTTAGTCAGTGGTCAAAGCTGGGGACTAGGAAGGAGAAATCAGAACACCCAAAGTACACAGAAAATAAAAAATACATTGCCAAACTCTTTAAGTGACTGACACATTTCCTCGCTCAGTCTGATCAAAATCCGCAAAACACGAAACCTCATTTAGTGACACTTATACAGACTGCCACAATACCAGCAGTTCTAAGCTTTCTGGTTTCTCGGGTTCTTCAGTTTTTGAACATGGGCTGGGTGCTGTGATTCTGATGTTCTTTTTCCCTGGAATGCTCATGATGTCTCTCTCCCCCCCTGACCCCCCCCCCCCTTCTGCACCCAGTTTGGAGATTCCCAGCAGCTTCGGTTGGTGCGCATCCTCCGCAGCACGGTCATGGTCCGAGTCGGAGGTGGCTGGATGGCGCTGGACGAATTCCTGGTTAAGAATGACCCTTGTAGAGGTACAAATCACATGAACAGCCGTGCAATCATGCTGTTTTTTTCTTTCTTTCTTTTGTTGTTGTTGGTGGTCCAAAGTGTCTTTCTTCAACTCTGTCATTGTTAGTGTCTGTTTACATTCCCCTGATATCGTGTTTTATAGCTGTTCAAGAGAGGCTAGCTTCTAGTCATTCAGTAAATTCCACTGACACTTCGATTAGATAAGTGTCTGATTTTATATCTGATACTGTTGTCAGTCTGATCAACTGTCTGCTTTCAACTGGCTGTTTCTGAATGCTTGTATTCTTGTACTGTCTTGAACTATTCTTTGTCTCCTTGTTTTTTGGCGCTGTCTCCTGCTTAACATTTCTTTCTGCTTCCTTTGTGACCTGAACCCCTCTGTGGTTTCTTCTAGTTCATCACCACGGAAGTAAAATGTTGCGCTCGGAATCAAACTCATCAATTACTCAGTCTCCTATAGGTTGGCACCTCTCACAATTTCTCTCCTTGCTCCATCCCAGTGGTATGTGTGAGTCTGCATCCCCTTGTGCCTGCAAGTGCACATGTGTGTGTGTGTGCGCGTGTGTGTAGTGAACCCGCATTGGATCTTCCTAAATTAAACCAACCTACACCCCCCATCTTCCTTCTCATTTTCAGTATCTGACCTGGTTTCTTTCTGTGTGCATGCAGCTTCATATTTTCAGCTTATCTTTCCATGTGCTGTGATCCTTGGTCTTGCAGATCTCTCTTATTCCATAGAGCCAGAGCGCATCTTCATATCTCTTACAGTGCAGTGGAGTGCTGCTTGACATTCACTGTACAACATCACGAGTTATAGGATGACTTGAAAATTAACTTCAGCGAGGGGCTACCTTCAGGGGCCTCCATCTGCACCTACTCAACATGCATTATTCATCTCATTGGCATTAGAATGGATTAGGAGGAGCTGAATAAACTAATGGAGCTGATTAAAACAATGGAGAGTTTTATAATTAATTTCACAGGCTATGACCATTTAGGACATTTAGAAGACTTGCAGTGTAGTGGTTTCGGCAGAACTTGTCACCCCATTTTCCCTAAGTATCAATCATTGTTGCTTTATGATGTCAAACTTCCGAAACTAAAATGAACTAGGACTTTAAAATATAATTAAGTTGTGTTGACAGCAATGTTTAAGGTTTCTGTTTGCCATGAAGACATATTCAGTCCTGAGTTTCAAATCTGCAAATACATTTTTATTACTTGCAGGTTTGTTTTGGGCTTTTTTAAGCTAGCTCTGCACCACAGTTAGGTTACAAATCTGCATGTAATCGATGTGCACATGATCACACCACCTATCGTTGTGTTTTGCTTGAGTTCACTTTCACAAAACCCACCAGTTATGTTCCACCTGAAACGAATTCATTTTTCTCACACTGAAAATGAATTCCTTACATTTTACAACATTAATTTTCATTGTCTTTTATTTTTTATCTACTCTGAGCTCATAGCTTTGCCTCTCCTTACGTAGCAAAAGGCAGGACAAATGTGGAGCTTCGGGAGAAGTTCATCCTCCCAGAGGGCACCACGCAGGTGATGGCAAGCTTCCGCTACAGGGGGCGGAGGTCGCGGCCGTCCTCCAGGGCTGCGTCCCCTAACCGGTCCAACTCCAGCCACAGCTGTCCTGCACAGCACAACCCCCCACAGACCAGTACGCCTAAGGTGAGTGAGCGAATGAGTGGGGTTTGTCATTGCAGGTGTCAGTCTGGTGCTGTCTTTATCCTTTTATCCATCACAACCAAGCACATCATTACATCAGGAAACTCTTTTTTGTGCCATTTCTCTAGTTTGTGATTTCATTTTCTTTGTAGCTTTACATGTATGTCAGCTCATTTGTATTTTCCCTGGTTCTGTGTTCCTCTGTCCCCCATGTTGTCTTTGATCTCTCCATGCCTTTTTCTTTTGATTTGCCATTGTTCCTCACAGACCCAACACATAACCCGCAATTATGATAAACCCTGGCTGACAAACAGCAAACCCTCGACCCCTCTTAAATCATCAGACTCCTTTGAAAGCCAGGGGTCGTCCTCAGAGGTATAGTGCATAACAAGCAACTCTGCGGGAAATCCTGATCTAGCAGTGCCAGACTAACTGCTGATTGCTCTCCAACTGAAATCAGAGCAGTTACTGTTACAACTCAAATGCCTTGTTGGCAGTCTTCAAAAATAAATAAATGTTACTGTTTATGCATAATGCATGCAGTTAACTACTGAACACCGAATAGCCAATAAAGTCCTGTGATCCCTGATTTCAGTTTGATATTGAGCTTCAGATTACTATTCACTAACCACAAGTATTTGTTCCACACTCTTTATCTTTACTATACAAACTAACTACTCTAATCCACTATCTTTTCTTTTCTCAGTGTACCAGTCCACTCTTAAACAACAACCTATGAATTCAGCCAGAGCTCCTTTCTCTTCCTAGTATCTACTTTCACTACTAACAAATATTTTCTTGTTCAACTGCATCTTTCAACAGGACTTTGGCTTTTATAAATTAATTACTACATCAATAGTTGCACGTCATTATGTGACTTCTTCACTCACAATTAACATACTGCAATGAACACCATGTTTCAGGTGGATGGATAAATCATTTTAACAAAAAAGCCTACCAGGAGTAAGCCTTCACTCACTCGGTTCTAAAATGCTCTTTTTAAACATGTTCCTCTCACTTCTACAGAGTACTCCCATTCAGGGCAGCAAACTACGACTCCCAGGGTACCTTTCAGGAAAAGGCTTCCAGTCTGGAGAGGAAGGCACCCTGATAAATGCTGCAGTACTGAAAGCAAGGGGTCAGGGACTTGGTGAGTAGACTTAGTGACCTAAAAGAGAAAAAAAAAACCACATTTCATAATTCAGTTAACACTGCTTTTATTCCCTGGCATTAGTTGTTTACATTGCTCTTGTGCTTGTCAAATCATTCTTGTGTGCATACCAGTGCATACTTTAATTGTTCATGTGTTGTAGTGTTGTGGAACCTTGTGTATGGATTGTGTATGGCTGTAGGTCCAGTCCGTGTCTGTAAACATCTGTAATTTGTGGCCTCTGTCCTCAGATTCCAGGAAGGGCCTCAGCCGGCCTGGAAGCAAAGCTGGGAGTCGCGGCAGCAGCCGCAGAGGGAGCGACGCATCGGACTTCGACATCTCTGACATCCAGTCGGTGTGCTCTGACGCGTCCGAGTCCGTGCCCGACTCTAGCCGGCAGGCCACGCCTCGGTCTGCCCCGCGGGCGCAAGGAGGAAAACCCTCCAAAATCCCCACGCCCCAACGGAGGTCCACCCCTACCACTAGCAAACTGGCCAAGACCTCCAAAAGATAGTCAGGAGGCTGAGTGCCCTCCCCCCCCACAGACACACACACACACACTCACTCAGCACCCAGACTGGAGACTCAGACTGACACTTAAAAAAGGACTCTGTACTAGTTAGTAACTTAAGAATTGTAGCAAGATGTAAAATATTCCATGAGAGAAAAGAATGTGGTTTCATGTGGAGCGTGAATGGAATGCCAATGGCCTTGTGTTTTTGTCTGTATTTTATTTCATGTGAATAATGTCCTGTCAGATTATTGTGTTGTTGTTATTATTATGTTATTATTTTATTGATGCTTTTCCTGTAAAAATGAACAAGAAACTGTACATTGTGAGTTAAACTAACAATTTTACACAAGTTGTGCTCTGAAAGAGATGCTGAATGTACTGTAATTTTTTTTTTCAAGCTGACATGCGCGGGACAGTCAGTGCGTCACTGTACTCTGCTAAGGCAACACTATTATTTATTCATCTATTTAAAAGTGCAATGAAGTGCTGCCAATACACATATAAAAGGGCAATACTTAATATACTGTACAAAAAAACATAACCACAGCAAATACATTCTGAAAAACAAAACAAAACAAAAAAAAAGCAAACTGTGCAAGCTACTTAACACAGCAGTAACCCTGAACCTATGGCCTTTACTCTGTCATACTCACTCTGTGCACCTGCAGTTAACATTTTGTTTTGATTGACTTACGTCAGTGTGCGTGTGTATTTGTGTGAGTGTGTGTGTGTGTAAGTGTGCAAGTGTTTGTGTGTGCGCGCGCCATAGAACTCTGGACAGGAGTTTCTTGAGACTCTGGAAAGTAGACATTCATAAGTGCATTCATGTCAGTGTACTGTATGGTTCATTTTGCCAGAGTGAAAAGGATTACCCTTAAACCTTGTTTTTGTAAAAATAAATAAATAAATAAATCTGCTTGAAGAAAGCCACATTGACTGTCCTTCTCTATTTCCATGCATTCACACAGTAGACTTCAGATCTATATGGCATTTCTGTGAGACCCCTATAAATAGAGCAGCCAAGAAGTCAGGTCTGGTAGTTGTATATTTTTGCAGGCACATGTATAGACCAGTGTTCATTACAGCCTTGTATTAGAGGGAAAGGTTTGTGGGGTGAGGGAGAGGTGCACTCCACAGCTGTGCAGGGGTAGTGCTTTAGCATCTCTCCCCTTCTCTGCAGTGGTAGAGGACAGATGGGATTTGATTTACTGCCCTGTGGATTAATGTTAGCATGTCAGGGAATGAGAGGGAAAGTAATCAGTAGAGATGAGAGAGACCAGAGACTTTAATCCCCGAAAGAGATAGTCAATATGGAACCAAAGATCATACCAACCTCAACAATAGCGAAAAATCTAGAAAAACAATTGCCTTTTTACCTGCTCATTTTAAGCACGCATCCCCCCATATAGGTATATTTATGAGACAAAGTCAGTTGCTATGGAACAGGGCAATGAGTCTTACAGGTAGCTGTTTCAGCCTACAATATTGTATTGACAAATTAAAACCTTATTTAGATACTACAGATCTAACATCGTCAGTTACACAGCCGTCAAGTTGTCCAAGGAATAAAATAAGTCATAAAATTGCATTTGATAATGAAGAATAAACAAACGACGACCTCGGAACAACTGAGAGGAACTGTATGGGTTTATGTGGCAATTACCTCTGAAGAGACGATCCTTGCGGGGAAATGTTTACATAACCCAACTCAAGCTTATCCGTGACATACTACATCTATCTCCCAGAATACCTGAACAGAAAGCGACTGTCTCAGACGAACAGTAGGCTAATAGACATGGAACAGATACTGTAAAGTAGTGCGTCATTTTACGCTTAATAAAAAAAAAAAGAAAAAAGTCTGGCCTCTTAAAATCTCAATGAGCACAGTTGGCATAATAAAGGGTAGAACTTTCACAATGTCCAAACGTCCAACTTTCCAAACATGACATCCAAGTGAAATCTGCAAATTTCTTACATATTAAAAAACAGCGTAATGGGGGCTGATGTATAGATATGTTTACAATACATTTAAACACAATGTAGAGTGACAGAAATTTTTTTTTACATTTTTGGCCAGCATACAATAAAACTGTGATGGTCCTCGGCCTACTATGCTACCAAAACTGGCTTTTTGAGTAGCAGGTGCACAAGCTCCATATCATAGCCTACTTGTGTATTCAGGTGAATTTGGTTGCTCTCATATTTCTTTAGTGAAGCAGACCTTGGGGAGCGGGCAGATCCCCTTGGCCCGAAGGTGGAGTGGAGCGCAAGGGTCAGATTCCCATGGGACTTACCTTCACTTCGCACAGTAGGCTTGGTGTTGAATGCTCGGCCTAAGGATGGCACTTTAAAAATTGACAATAGCCTATCCTCACTGCAGGAACTGCTAAGGAACTGCCTGCAGTCAGCACTGGATTACTCCCCAAGAATATGTAAGTGATAGTTTGGTGTTTTCTAATATTAATAAGCTAACATTTTGCACATGCTTGTATCAGTTACAGATATGAATATCAGTTATGGACTCATGCCAGACTGAAGGTTTAGAGGTTTCCCCTCTCGATGTGTCTTAAAGCGATACACTTTGTTATGATAACTAGTTTATGTATCATAGTTACTTTAACAGTATTTTCATGTTTAGATTTATTTGGAAAAAGGAAAAAAATAATAAAAAAAACAACATGATACAGAAAGTGAAGTTATAACTAATGAGAACAGAGACATTATCAAATGTAGCCTGTATAGACATGTATTTAGTTAAAATTGACTTAATTCTTAGGTAAACCTGTGTTGGCTCTTTTTATAAGGGCTAGGCCTACTGGAAATAAGTGTAAATACTTTATTCTAATGAATTTAAATTTTGCCTATCCTGTATGGAAAATATTTATCCGACTCTTGATACGAAACTGATTCCACTTCTTTGCCTATAGGCTAACCTACTGTTTATGATTAACTGTTTGCCAATAGGACTGTTTATGATTAACTGATTAACTAACCATTAACATTTAGCTGTTTTGCTGAATTACTTTACCATTTCGATTTGTTTTTAGGTGTGGGAAGTAATATCAGTTTCTTACAGTTTGCTTGGTTTCTTCATACTAACACAAGATAGTACACATATAGGCCTACTAATTCGATTAATTCATCTTTTTCTTCAAGTCGGGACCTTTTTGGGCCTACACTTCAGAATTTGCAAATTCATAGGCTAGTGATTTCTATTAGCTACCACATGTAAATAGGTACCAAACAATGACACAAATCTTTCAAACAAAGTAGGCCTTTTTGGCATTCATATTTTGCCGTTGTTTTTATGTCTTAAACTGGTAGTCATGGTATTTCTTCTAGGCACATTTAATTCCTGACCGCAAGAACTTGGAAATGCCAGCTTTTGCCAAAATGCTGGTGGCTCAGTTTCTTCTCTTAATTACCGGATATATCACGTGCCAAGATTTGCCAAGTGAGTGATTTACAGTTCCTGTGGAACCTTTCACCATATCTTTGTTGTTAGCTTTTTTTCTGTAACACTCAACCCAGTAGTAAAGTAATGATCAATCACATCAGCAGGAGCAATAGAGAAATAGAATGGGTATGAAGTTTCCGCTAGGTGGCAGTATGGAACTAGCTACTGACATGACAAAGCTATGTACAGTATACTGACATACTGACACCCAATAGCCTAGTATTGCATTGCCACTGCATCCATATTTTAATGCTGGGTTATCAATGAAAAAAATGCATTTTATTATATTGGAGTGAAGCATCAGAAGTTTGCCAAACTAAATATGAAATCGAAAGTCATGCAGGCCCATTCATGAATAAAATGAATATCTGAGGTGTGACATATACCTGTCCAATGCTTAAGAAGGACTAAGAATCATCTAATCAATTCTAGTTCAGTCTATTTCTCTCATACCCTTATCTAATGCTTAACTGTGGCAAAGGGTGAAGAAAAAAAATTATGTAGACCATCAAACTCTTTGTAGACCTGCTACATCTCTTCTGATGTGAGCAATGAGTACCATTCCTCATATCACTAACACCTGGCCTGTTTATTTTAGGCTTTGACCTCTTGGAGGAGTTCCGCTTGTCTGAGAGCGCAAAGGTGAGGGCGGTGGAGGGATCCGAACCAGATGCAGTGGCCTACAGGATCAACCCCTCCCTCCACCTCAGGAAGACCTTGAGGTACGGTTTTGCAGAGCTTCATCAAGTCTACAATCTCTCTATTCAATGACCTCTGGAAACATACCATTAGAGGTGAAGCTATCAGGAATAACATTTTTATGGGATCAGCTTGTATCTCTTTTCATGAACAACAGGGCAGTGTCAGGCTAGCAAGAGATACAACTCAGCAAGGACAAGATCTATAATAAACACTCCCTTTGTTAAAGCCGATATAATCCTCTGTTCAGTTCTCCATGATCTTTCTCTAATTGAATTAGTCTTGAGCAGCCTTCACACAAAACAAAATATTTTCTTTTTGCCATCACTCAAATCAGCTGTGCAAAAATCCTGTGGAATATACTCAACCCTATTGAGCAATTCCAGGTTTGACCTCAAGGGAAAATAGACTCGCTTCATAGTTTTGGCAGCAGCGTGCACCAGAGCATCCACATCCTTTGGCTACTTCATTAAGATGGTAACTAAAAGAATAGCATATCGCAGATCAGCATGTGAGCAAAACTGCTGCTCCTGAAAATGAGGCAGTCAAGCCAATTGTAACTGATAGACACTTGGGGTTGGTTGTGTGTATGTGCTGTCTAATCACTCACCACTCAAACCCTCATCTTAGTAATATATTTGTGTATTTAAGAGGAATCATTTGATACCTCACCTCTTTCCTCCAGCTGGAATCAATCGTGTCCTCACATCCTCCTTTAAATAAACAGCTTTCATCTTTTAATCTTTTTTCTGGACAGAGCTTCAACATATTCTGCCCTTTGGGCTGCTCAGAATTGTAATGTGAAGGTCTTAATTTGGGAATAGGTCAGTTAATTAGAGGCTTACAGTTACTTCATATGAAACAATCAAAGCACTATGCTGAGTCTATGGCTGAACCTCACCACAGGAATCGTAGACTACTGTCAAAATATTTAACCAACAAGAATGCATTGTGACCACCAAGCCAGTGATAAGCGTAGGTTTTTCATGAATGTATGAAAGAATACAATATCGTGATTATGTGAAAGAATAGTGACTGGCAGAAGGGTTAAGCAAAGTTGGCATGAGATTCCTCATCTTGGAGAATGTCCTAAGCACGTAGCAATGTGTGTGACTCTGCTTATGAGGCTTGTAAGTGGTTAATCCATGTGTTGGGTCTTTCCTTTTTGTGTCGAGGCCAAATGCGCTGTCCTCGCTGAACTCCCACTGCCTGACAACGAGGCAGTGTTTGTGTATGGAATAGAGGTAACTGCTCCACCATAAATCAACGACAAATTGTGGAGAGAATTGTGATCGGCAACAGCACATGGGAAACAATGAAGGGTTCTAGATTTAGCAACGTTGCACATTGTTCTTGTGCAAACGCCTTTTTCTGTTTGAACTGGAGTGCTTTTTATTTCCACAGAAAAAAAACAGGCATGGTTACACAGAGGAGCACACAACCTCAGATCCACAAATAGGGAGCGTTGCAAGTGAAAAAAAAAGAACAGTAAATAGTCAGCAGTTTGGTTTCACTTAGTGTGCGGCCTCATTGAAGATTGCAGATTTACGTTTTTGTTATGCAACTCTCCAAGGCCGTACAAAATCTGCTCAGCATTCGCTTGTGGTTGTTAATTGGGGGGTGGGGGTGGGGGGGACTTGTCTCTCTTCTGTCTTTTATGTTCTTGACATGTGACACCTCATCACATTCTATAATCCCACGCTGCAGCGATGTGTACCCCAACGGCCTGCCCACGGATTACTCCATCATTGCCACGTTCAAGATGACCAAAGACGCCGCCCGCACCTCCTGGAACCTGTGGCAGGTGAGCAACCCACAGGGTCGTGAGCAGGTGGGCCTGCGCTTCCACGGCGACACGCACACCCTCGACTTCTTCTACATGGGACCGGACAGCAGGGCGCAGATGCTGCGCACCTTCGACAAGGTGGAAAAGCTGTTTGATGGGGAGTGGCACAAGCTGGCCTTGAGCGTGAAGGGGGGCGAGGCCAAGCTGCTCGTGGACTGCGAGGAGGTGAGCGTGGAGCCCATCGACCAACTGAGGCCAGTCTACCGCCAGGGATACACGTCCATCGTAAAGAGGGCGGCCAGGGACCGGGGAAGAGACAGAAACCGAGACAAAGACCGCTCTGTTCAGGTAACTATATGAAAATGCCATGTCATCTCAGCATCAGTTAATCCTCTTAGTGTTTGTGCGGTCATTGTGAATTGTGTGTCATTGTGCACACACAAATGTTGCTATGGTCATTAATGAGGGTGGACCCCTATTATTGTATAGCTGACACTGTTCTTGCTGCAGGTGGACGTTCAGAAGATGCAGGTGTCTTGTGATGCAGATGAGGCCTACTCTGAGGGGTGCTGTGAGCTCTCCAGTGTGGTAAGCTATCCTCCTGACCTCAGTCTGCTGTAGTGGCCCACACTGGTCCAGTTTGCTCTGGCCAAACTGGCACTCACTGACTCACTGGCAGCATGACAGGATGAATCTAATAGTCAGTTCATTTGTCTGTTTGTCTGTCTGCCTGCTTTTGCCCGTCACCCACCAAATGTGAAAATGAACAATGAAAAAATGACAAATGTAATAAAATGAATAAAAATGAATAAGCACATACTATTAATTGTCAAAGCATGTACCTGTCAAAGACTGACTCTGTGGTTTGTCCTGTGGTTTGTCCTGTTCTTCTGTTCTCCCAGTGTGGAGGGTATGCAGAGATTGGTCTGACTGCAGGCAGAGCCACATGCAAGTGTGTTCATGGACAACCTGGGGTCCAGGGAAAACCAGGTCCAAAGGTAACATTCTCTGGTCTGGTCATCACACACACACACACACACACACACACCTTACACACATGCACAAATACAATTATTCTGGCTCACACTCCAATCTCATTTACTAGGCCACTTTGTGAATACTCTAATAAGAAGACTTGACATGCATACGCACACACAGAAAAAAAATTGTGTCTCCGCAGAAAAGCAAACAAGCCCATAGACCCTGCTTTCATAGAGACACCCACAACAGCACACAGTATCTTACAGTAACTCTACACACTGGCTTATTATGTGTTGGTCATGTTTATCTCATTTGTCCATCCATAGGGACATAGAGGTTTCCAAGGAAGCCCAGGGGAGCCAGGAAGAGTGGGAAGATGGGTAACTCCCAAAACACACACACACACACACTCACACACACACATGCCAAAGCACACAAC